>JADHKT010000026.1:104584-222702 GCA_019925285.1 Graphium sp. VPRI43844 | reverse complement strand
GGGGGGGACACTAACACTTGGAACGATTGTTGTAACGTCTCATCGCTAGGGTCGAAAGAGCCTGGCTCGGCGTTTTCGCTATTCGCGAAAGCCATGATATTGGCATCTTCCAACGTATGAGCTCGGGATAGGGGAGATGTAGGAGGATGGGCTTTTGGCAGTCGGGGGGTCGGATCATAGGACGCTGGAAACTTCTCGGAAACCTGGGCAACCGAGCCTGATGGCATGGATGGCGACGTTTGAAAGACTTGGCCGCCACGGAGCTCTGACTCTAAGGGTAGGGGAAAAGAGGCCTCGGCCTGGTTATTGGCGTCTTCCGATATGCTATTGAATGTGCGTTTTAGGCTGCGCTCTTGAGGTATCTGTCAGAATTACGAAAGTGCGTAGGTACAATGGAGTAGCATACCATGGACAAGTTTATTTTCAATACTTCCGATACGGTCGGCAAGCTCTTTGATGTACCTATTCAGTTAGGGGTTGTTAAAAAGAGGAACATTCAAGGGCAGCGAGTTTAGAAACAATATCCATTCATACCCTTTGCTGGGACCACGCTTTTGAGGCACACGACTGAATAAACAAGTCACACCAGAGCGTTTACAATTGGAACAGGGGCTGTCTCCCAAGTCGGAAGACGCGTCGCACTTGACTTTCTTACGCCGGCACTCATCGCAGGCGCGAGACACCTTAGACCGCTTCCGGAGCGGGTTCTCGGGCATGGAATATGGTTGCATCAAAGGATGGTCAAGGGCTAGGGGAAGTTGAGCCAACTGGCCTTGAAGCTGAGCAGGAAGCGGGGTAGAAAGATCGTCTGAATTCTGCTCTTGCCCATGCATGTAGTGTGCAGGCTGGGCCTCTGTCCCCTCAGGTCCAGTATCCGTGTTCGGCATAAGATGGCGTAGGGTTGAGTCTGTTGCGACGGAGTCAACGGTAATTCTGTGATCAGACCGAGATATGATATTTCCAGGGTCCGACAAAGTATGACCGAGCTGGGCAGCAAGCTGCAGGTCCTCTGCGTTCCTTATTTCCATATCTAATGGGCGGCTGTCACCGCCAGCATGCCCCGAGGGAGAGTTTGGCTGCTCGGTGTAATCAAATCGTGATTCAATGCCGCCCTGTATTACTGAATTCTGCTCCTGAGGCTGATGAGAATCAAATGAATGGGCTAATGATTGCTCCGGTTGGGTTTCTCTGTGGTAGAAATTGCTGTGCGAGTCAATGCTGCCATCAGCATTGGGGGATGGGTAAGTTTGTACGACACCATCCCCCATGGCATCCGAGCCACCTGTCTCGTTCATTCGAGGGCAACAATGGTACAAAACTGAACTGATTCGATGATTACCCCAAAGTTCGTTGCCAGTGTCCGCAGATCAGCCCAATTGGCGACGTGGGCTTTGCAGTTGTGGTTGTGCTGTGCTGTCGCACCAAAGCTCGAATTTTGTGGGGAAGCCCGACAATCCAGGAGACTCTGTTGACAAGCTCAAAAACTGCGTTACAAGAAAGAAAACTCTCGCGGGATGGATGTGTCTACGAGCCCCAATTAGCAGTTGGATGGCATGAAACACCATCCTCTATTGACAGTCTTATGAACATCGTGTTGTCGTGGATGTTTTGAAGAGCTGTCGCAAAGGTGGTAAATGGGACAACCGTAAACCAAGATTCTGCATATGGCCACAGAGCCCTTTGCTATTAACAAAGGAATCATCCATGTATGCGATGATTGTAGTCATTGCAAGGAGTCGACATGTTAGGAAGTCATCCTGAGCCACTTACCAGCGATGCGCCAGATACTTGGGGCGTTTACGAAACGCGATGGGGCAGATAGTGACCCTTTGGGGACGGAAAGGAAGAACCAGGTTCCCGAGAGAAGGGGAAAAGGCCAGCAAATGGAAAGCCTATTCGCCCCAGGCAAATAATCGGCTAAATTCAACTAGACCTAGTTGTTATTAATACTTAAGTGGATCTACCCACACCCTCGGGCTCTAGTTTACTAGAGAGACCAGGGGGTTTTACTTGTGGGCACGGGCCCGTCCCTCTAGTAATTTTTCATCAATCAGTTATTACAATCGGTACGTGGGTAGAACCACTTATCTCCTTACTCGCAAGTTGCACTCCCAAACTGCTTTGCTCTTCTCCAGGCAGCACAGACAAGTTTTAAACGAGACTGCTGTTTAATACTCTGTAGAAATATTCTTGCAAATATTACCTTCACACATGTTCGCCCTTTAACAATTTCCTTGTTCAAATTTGGCTTTATGAAGCAGTTGCTCAAAAGGGAAAAAAAATTGGTCCACAACTACTACAAAGTATTACAATTTCGTTCAAAATCAACAGCTATACTTGTACCTTCTTAGCATTGCACAATAGTCTGTTGCTTAATGAGGTTTTTGCTTTATGAGGTCAAATTTCTACATAGTAGTACACGTTTGTCTACCAGGGTCCACTAATATTTTCTGCCACTTCCCACCGCCAGAAAAAAAAAAAAAAAAGCCAAGTGCTAAAATTTCCTGGAAAACAAAGTGAAAGTCATGTACCTTTTCATATCTAGGATATGCATCTTGATTAAATGGAAACAAAATCCCGATTAAGAGAAGACCTAGGGAAGTCTCTGGGGGAGCGCCTGGCCAAAGGTATGAGGGATCTACTACCGCCCTCGACATCTCTCTAGCAAAGCAATCCTTTAACTGTGATGTCTTTTAGATTTTGATCCTGAGGCGGATGGCCCAGATTCGAGCATCGATGGCACTGATGCAGATGACGACTCAGTTCATTTAGCCGGCACGGAGCATTATGTCGACGTTGGGTATGTGTACCATCTACCCTCAAACTACACTAAAGTGGTGTTGACGGACAGGCCTTGCTGACTATTGCGAAGAAAGAGTAAACTTCGGCAGAAAGAGGGCATCTCGCTCGGCCCGCAGTACCGTGGTGCCCGGGTGAGCCGGGATGCCCTTGACCACAATAGCAGCAGCGAAGACTCCGACAATGTGAGCGAAGAAGTATCTGAATCAGAACAATTCGACGACCCGGATACCGCAGACCTCAAGAAGGATTCGGCGCGAATCGCACTAGATGAAGAGATTGAGAGTGACGACGCGCTTGGCGATTCTGATCAAGAGAGATTCAAGGATTTTGTTTTCCGGGGAAGCTCAAACCCGGCGGCCTCAGCTGCGCGTAAAAGACGGCCCACAGCCGCTGATTTCATGGAGGAATCCGACAATGACAATGGCTCGGGCAGCGAAGGAGGCGCATTGACGGGGCCGCTTGATGATGGAGCAGAGAGCTTGGACGAAGAAAACTCGGCCGAAGACATCGATGGGGGTAAAGACAACAGTATAGGGGATGACAGCGATTTTGACGAGGATGAAGATGACGAGGATAACAGTGAGGCCGAAAGAGATGGTGGAAAAAATAGTACTGAACTTTCCAGTAACACCCTGGTCTCGTCGGATCGGACGGCACAGAAAGAGATCGTCGCCTCTATGTCCGACGGCTTGAAGCGTGATGCAGCGAAGGGACTCGCGCTTCGACAGCAGAGGCAAATTTTTGATGGGTTGCTTAATGTTCGCATACGGCTCCAGAAAGCACTCATTGCAGCAAATTCGTTTTCTGAGGTACAAGAAGAGCACGATGCATCGCAGGTCGCAGCTTACGAAGCAGCAGAGGCAGCGGCCTTGAAACTATGGAGCACTGTCGACGAGCTCCGGTCGAGTGTCATTTCATCCTCTCATCGAATAGGCGACAAGCGAAAGCGTAATATCGACGATGTGATGCCAACGTCAAGGCTCTGGGATTACATGATGGCAGATGAACAAGAGGCACTTCCTTCTCGAAAAAAAACTCTCGACAAATGGTCGCAAAAGATCAACGCCACATCGATTATTGGAAACGGCAAGTTGAACATGGGCGGACCACAACAATCCATTTCTACGGTTATAGAATCCCAGTTGTTAGATCCGGAGCGTCTTATCAAGCGTACAAAGGTGCCGCGATCGTGTGCACCCATCCAAGCCAGTCGAAAAGTCCAAGAAGAGGAATCGATCTATGACGACGCTGATTTTTATCAGATCCTTCTAAAGGAGCTTGTTGATCAACGAACAGCGGACGAGGCATCAGCTGTACCCGCCGACTCCGTGCGGACGGTGCGTTGGGCAGCCATGAAGGAAACAAAAGTGAAGAAGGATGTAGACAGACGAGCAAGTCGTGGACGAAAACTACGGTTTACAGTGCATGAAAGAATCCAAAACTTCATGGCGCCAGAAGATAGGCGTTCATGGGAGCAACATGCGATTGACCGGTTCTTCGGCACGCTCTTTGGACAGAAGCTAGAGCTTACCGAAGCCGCCCCGGAAGAGGACGACGATCTAGAGACGAATGGCATTTCTGCCGAGGACACAGGACTCAGACTGTTTTAAGAGTATACCCTGCCACATTCTTTAGCAGTTTAGAGTTGGACCTTGCAAGTCATCTGGTGTGATAATAACGAATATCGGCATGGTATTTGAGCTCCCATAAACGTTCTTGCCTGCATTACATTGCCCATTTCCTACACATGATGTTGTATCATTGTAAAAAAAGAAGGTAGTTCGAGGCGAAGAATAATTTTGTAATATCTGTCTCAAATTACGAACTGAGGCTCGCTGTGTACAAGAACATGCCCATCAGAACAATATGGATGGCCAAGTGCGAGACAGGACTGCCAAGGGCGTTCCACTGTGGAGTTTCTCGATCAACCCCAGTTACTAGACGAACAGTAGCACGGTAGCTGGGCCAGGCATGCCAGAAGGCGAACGCGGCAGAGACAAAGCGTGAGGTTTCGTCGTGAACGGGCCGGATGGCGAAAACGAGGGCGATAAGGGCAGATGAGAGAATAGCGCCGCCAAAGGATTGGACAACTAGACGAGTGGGGATAGAAGTGCTCTCGAGTTGAGATTGAGGGCGGAGAACAAAGACCACCCCGGCGAAGGTCTCGATAGTGGCATGGATGGCAAAGGGAAGAGCTTGAGGAGAGAGGATATGCATGCTGTACAGCCGATAGAAAAGCTTGGTCCAAGTGGTGCTCTAAGTTTTCGTTTTCGTTTTCTTATCAGATTGCTGCGCGCAGTAACCAAATGACGGCAATATCTCGATATATGTCAAGAAGAGTGTGATAGAGTTGTGGTGGTGAAAGGAGAACGAGGTCGGGGTTGAGGATTGATGACAGAACTAGAACTCTGTGCTTACGTTGAAGTGGATAGACAGACACACAAGTTGATGTATTGGCATCAGCGTGTGGTGAAATTCATACTGGTCTGCAGGGTCAGGCATTAATAATAATAAGAACAATATTATATATTGACACTCCGGTCTTGTGAAGGTTACCTTTAAGATGGACAACGTTAACATTAAGCTTATATGACTTCTTTACAGTGCTCGCTGCGGTTGGCTTTCTGGGGAATCATCTTAGAGTGTGGAGATGGGGTGGACACAGTACATGCACCGTACAACATACCGTACAACCCCCGCTATTTATGATGTCCTCCGTATTACATGTGTAATACTCCGTTTTATTAGGCTATCGCGATAAGCCTCTAACTTTTCCCCCCCAAGATCGCACCTAGACGAATAACTAACTACTCCGTACTGAGTACTGGCCACAAAATAACATAAGAAATAACTATGGCGAAACGAAAGCGCTCCAACACCGCCGATATCGACGAATTCTTATCAAAAGCGAGGACAGATCTCTACCGTGTACTCCGCATGGTGAAGGGTTTCGAGCGGCAACGGCAAAGTAAACGATTACGAGATGCAGCCCAGGACCCGTCTGGGGCGGAGGAAAAGGTTGCACGGGTCGAAAAGGATATTGCTCTCTTAAAAGTACATATTCCTCAGCTCATGCCCGAATATCCCTCCATTGAAAACACCTACTAACATGCTGTTACCCAGGCCTTAAATTTAGAGCAAACAGCCAATTCCTACCTATGCTCTTCCCTCCAACGTATTAAGTCTATTGCTTCACACCCTCTACTCCCCGATTCCATTCGTCAGGGAGTGCCCAAATCCGAACTTCCCGATGATGAGCGTGCTGCCCTACACCGCGTCACAAGCAGTTTGTTCAACCGTGACCAGGTCAGAAACCTAATGAATCAAGTCATTGAAGATACCTGCAATATTCTTGGTGTTGCTCAACCGGAAAGAAAGAGGCGGAAACGCAAGAGAGCCAACGAGGATTTCGATCTGGAGTCAAAGGTCGGTGCTCAGGATAATGCTGTGGAACAGAGCAGAGCAAAGAAATCGACCCAGTTGGTTTCGAAAGAGGAAACTAGACAGTCTATCGAGACCAACGAAACCAACAGGGACGATGGGGATGAAGACGAAGAGGAGGCCGCCATTGCCAAACTCGAAACCCTTTTGGGAGGATCCTCATCAGAGTCAGACTCTGATGCCGACGACGAGGACGACATGGATGACCTGGACGGCGCTGACGATAAAGGTGCCAAAATACGTCAGTTACAGAAAGCGCGAAATACACCCAAAAACCCAAAAACGATACGAATCCGCGATATGTCCATATCTCTGTCCCCATCACCATCGGCATCTCGTTCGCCCTCGCCCTCATTCTCCCTCTCCAACTCACCCTCAGCTTCCCCTCCACCCAAATCCACCAAATCTACCAAGTCCCTGAAGTCCAAAAATAAAGACCCCAAAACTCTTGCCGTCCGCGACTCAACATTCCTTCCGACTCTCATGGGAGGCTACATCTCGGGCTCAGAATCCGCCTCCGATGTCGACGTTGCACCACGTAAGAACCGGCTCGGCCAGCGCCAGCGCCAAGCCATATGGGAGAAAAAATTTGGTGGGAGCGCCCGCCATCTTAATAACAAAAAGAAGAAGGGTGCCGCGGCTCGAGACGATGGATGGGATCTCCGACGCGGCGCTGTCGATGCCGATGACGCCAATTCCGTAGGTGGTAAGCCCTGGAAGAAAGGTGCCAGGAACCACCCTTCTGCTGGAAATGCTGCTGGAGAAAGGTCGGGTTTGCAGCGGAAGACTAGGAAGGATGACGATGGGCCCCTACATCCTAGTTGGGAGGCTCGAAAACGGCTTAAGGAGCAGCAGTCCATTTCCATCATTCCGAAAGCCAACAAAATTGTATTCTGAGAATGAGATTGTGTAGAGTATATTCACGTTGTCTAGCATCACAACACACAATGCTGTTGCTGAATCTCAGAGGGAAACATATTACCATAATGTACTAGGATTGATTGAATAATTCTTTCGATCGTAGAGTAGAGAAATTTGATATGATTGGAATTGGTCAAACAATTCTAACACCCATCCATTCAACTTGTCGGACCCTCCCATCCATCCCCGAGAAATTAAACCCCAGGCTTCTTCTCCTACACGTAGCTTCTTTCCGAAAAAAAAATTGCAACGTGTAATATGATAGGAAGAAAAAAAACTTTAATGTCCGAGCATTAAGAAAGACTTACCGAATAAATGAGAAGATAGAAGAAAAGTATCACGGGAGAACCACAGAGTCCGCAATACGCACCCAAGACGCACCCAAGACGCAGCACAGTGGAAAAAAAACACCATCAGGTGCTTGCGTTTCGGCCTTTCCTACCCTTCCCTGCGCCGTTAGCCTTCGGTTTGGCGTCTGAATGTCCGTTGGCTTGGATACCGCCGTCGCTAGAGCCGGTGTTGGCTTTGGCGCCCATCTTTGAGTCAGGCCTGCCACCCCTGCCGCGCCCACGCTTATCCGGTCTTCCACGTTTTGCCTTGTCCAACTCTCGCTCCCTCTCTCGAGTGACCCGGCGAGATTCTTCTTCCTGTGCTCGCTGGCTCTCCTGGTCCCACCATTCCTGGAAGGCTTGTTCTTGTTGGATCTCTTGTAGCGAGCGTTTAGCAACTGCTTCGCGAACAATCTCTTGCTCTCGTTCTTGTTGGCCGATGATATCAGCTAGGCTGAGCCCAAGGACTGGCTCGGCCTTTCGTGCGGGTCTAATATAGGATTTTGAGTGTGGGGTGAGGCGTTGTGGTTGTGACGGGGAAAATGAAGGCCCAGCAGCGATAAGTGCTGGGGAATTATTGATTCGCTTTTGGCCAGCAAAGCGGGTGTCAGGGGAAGCTGCCCGGTGAGGGGCTGACTTGCCAGACGTTTCCAAGGCGACTAGAGGTTTTGTCATTGAGGCTGCCGTAACTGGTTGTCTACTCGAGTCAACCATGGTCTGTTTCAAGGATGATTCGGGTACCTGGGCGACCTTTTTCCATGGAGCTGGTTGCTTTTCGGTTCTCTCCCATGCTGACTTAGGCTGATCCTGGGCTAGACGCAACTCGGCCTCTCGTGTTGCTGTCTCTTGGTGTTGTTTCTTTCGCTCTTTCTGAGATACTTTTTTGGGTGTTCTCGATGGCCCTTCTGATTTTCCTTGGGCTGCAAGTCCTACGGAAATGGCAGAACGAGTGGAAGCTTCAGACATAATTTTCCGCATATCGAGTTTGGGGGTTGAAAAGGACCCGGGCCCCCAGGGGTTGGCACTGTTGGTCTGTTCGACGGGAGAGCTTCGACTGGCGACTTTGTGAGTGGGCATGGTAGAGTTGGATGCGTTGAACGAGTTATCAAAATCGTCCAGCGACTGCGGGTGAAAGTCCATGATTCGTCCAGATTGTAGCGAGGGGCGTATGGAGCCAGGGCGGTTTGGATTTTTGCTCGTCTGTAGAGAAGCAGGTGCCGGACTGTTGACAAGACAATCATCTTCATCCATATTAAATATGAGATCTGTGCTAGAATCCTTCGGTCTGAGGCTGGGACTGAACGGTGCGTTTCGAGAAGCCTTGGACTTTCTACGGGTCCTGTCCACTAAGGGGCTTGTAACGAAGCCAACGCCATCTTCTAAACTGCTATCTCGTGCCTTTAGTGAAGATGAGATTTTCTTCTCGTCCTCCTTATGAGACGCCTTCCATGCCATTTCTTTCACAAAGCGCTGCCGCTCCTCGTCTATCTCTGACTGAAGGTAAGGAAATGTCTCAAAAAGGGCACTCTGTGCCTGTCCACTTCTCACAAACGGCAACTGAGATAATTGGTTTCGGCGCACAGATGCATCTAATTCAGCAAGAAGATCATCATCTAAATCGTCCAGGAGATGATTCTCCAGCATAGCTTCCATATGAAGGCATGCATACTCAAAGCCGGCGTTTTTGAATTGATCAACAAGGTACGGGCTGATTTCATTGAGCAAAAAGGATACATTTCGCGTCGTCGTAAACTTGGCAATGGTCTGTTGGCAAATTTGGGACAATCGGTCGAGCATGAGTTCATCGGCAATGCTGAGGACTTCCATAACGAGTTCTGCGAAGCTATCCAGGTTTGGCGACATGGTCGTGTCAAATAACTCCGAACCGGCGTCTGCGTATAGGTAGACGAGGACGTAGTGAAATGCTTGGGGTGAGAAATCACCAAAGTCCAGTGTGACTCGATTAGAGTTGTGCTCTCTTCGTCCAGCGAGCCACATGCCCTGGGATCGTCCATGGAAGAGACCCTGAAAGTAGGGACAGCGTTGACAAGCCAAGCTTGAGTGAACAATGAGTTCCCCTTTTCTCAAGTTGAGGACGATGTCGCCATCATCAAAGAAAGTTGAGTCACGGATCGCTTGACGGAGATCCTGGTCCAGAGATCGTGCGACTCGAGTTTGTAACCTGGCAGCAGCCTCAAGCTTCGGCATTTGCAACTTGGTCGCGAGCTTCATGAGCTCGCTTCTGACTTGGCGATAGTAATGAGCGAGTGAGGGGGCTTGCCGCGTGTAATTCCAGACCGGAACCACTTCATCTCTATAAGTGTAGAGTGCAAAGTTGACTAGACATAGTATATCAATCTCGTCAAAAACCAAATGCGTTTTGGAGTCCAACATCTTGATTGATACGACATCTGCTAGTTCTGCCTCGCCTTCATCTCGATACTTCTTGAGTCCCCTCCGTAGCACTGGACTGCGCGCTGCCAAGAGCCAGCCATGCATAGGTATACAGATGGCGGGAGCAGTGAGTGTACTGATGTAGCAATCCCAATGACTATCTGGAGGGAGCACCCTCAGGCAGTTTTGCAAATCGTTTTCCAAGAACGAAGACGTAAGAAATTCGAGGGAAATGTGTCCCGAAGTATCTAGGCCACTGGCTGATTCAGTCAGTTTGAGGGCAAGAACATCCCTTTTGGGGTCTGTTTGAGAAGGGGCCGAGGCTTTGAAATCCCTAAGGGAAAAGAGAGGGGCTATATCGTTCCACAATCCTTGATCATCGATTGTCATCTGGTCAGTCATCTTTGCCCTGTCCTTGCGTACAATTGAAAAGGTACCGAAAGTCGAACTCCGGACAGCGGTGGCGTTTGTAATACCGGGAACACGCTGGAACTTGAAATCTTTCTTCTTTAACTCAGTTGTCCCAGAAACAGTAACCATTTTGGACGTGAGTCGCCGTATGCGACGCCATACTGCTCCTGAAGCTGTCGAGATGATGACAGAGCCGTTTTCCCCAATGCTAACGGATCTTACACTATCCGTTTTACCATTCCATATACATTGGGGTGTGGTTAGAGCGCCCTTGATTTTGGAAGGATTTGTTGTTGAAGTTGCTGAGGTATTTGTATCGGCAAGGTTCTGGAGTCTCATCACAAAAAGGTCACCTCTAAATGTAAGGGCGGCAATGGTATCTCCCCCGGAAGTCACAAAGCTAGGATGATGCCTGGAGGCTTCGTTTTGGTGGCCCGAAGGAATGTCAAACTTCAAATTAGGTGCAATCTCTGCGGGAGGGAGGCGGACAATGTTGTAGCCATAGGAAGTAAAAATACAGATCGTATGGTTGGAAAGAAGACAAGTGGTAGCCTTCTCGATAGCGGACACCGTCACGATTGATGAAGTAAAGAGAGACGTGCCAACTTTCCGGGGCACTTGTTGGACTCCCAAGGATCGGGAGTCGGCATCCATCAGCCCTAACTGTCCCAAGTTTCGGCCCCAACAGAAAAGGGAGGAGCCAGTATATGCTACTGAGTGGACTGCGGAGGCAGCGATGCCGAGTACTGTTTCTTTCTTCATGAGGCCGAATACTTGGCGTGGTGTTGTACTGACTGGCTCCTCGTCGGCTTTGGAAGGGGGAGGGAGATTGTACCCAAGCTGAGAGTACTTGTTCGATCCCCAGGTCCAAAGCTCACCATCGTCAGCTATAGCCATGGAATGGTCTTGGCCCAGGGCGATGCGCTTGACCTTCTTGTGAGTCAATGCACCCTGCACTGGACAAAATTTAAACCGAGTGTTTTCGTCTCCCAGTCCCAAACGTCCACCGCGGCCGATGCCACACATATAAAGGTTGGACACGGGATCGTCAGTTAAAACCGCTGTATGCAGTTTGGCCATCGCAACATCAACAATTCGGATGGGAGCTTCACGGACCAAAGCCGGGATGTCGTCGGCCTTTTTGGTTGGCAAATCGTCGCTGGTAGTTGGCCGGTGGGCCTTGAAGTCTTGATACAAACGGCACACTAAAGAGCTGGGCCTTTCAATAGTGGCACGCTCGGGGTACTGACGGTCATCCCCGTCCCCAAGACCTAATGATAAATTCTTGTTGCTACCAAAGGTAAAGAACTCCTCGCCCAGGTCGTGCGGAGTGCCCGCCATGAATTGTGCAGCATGGCTGGAGCATCGGCATCATGTCAGCCGACTGTGGCACGATGATGTGTTGTTCGGGGGAAAAGAAACACACACGTACCCATAACGATGAGGTTTCAGTTCAGATTCGGAGCCCGTGGACTCGGTATCAGAGCCGGAAACATCATAACTTTGCTCCAAAGAACGGAAACCTATTGTTGAGTTGTATAGCTCAAAGGGGCTTTTTCCTTCGTTGTCTTTGGCCTTGATTAAGTTACCCACTCGATTTACAGCACCCCCTGGGGCTGATTCTCCAGTCAAAAGTCGTCGTTCCCGGGCTAGTAGTAATCGAGCAATTGAGATGTTGCCAGCATAAAGCGCACGATGAAGCGCCGTCCAGCCATTTTCTAGGTCTCGTGAGTATATATCAATGGCAGGGTGCTCAATTAACGCTTCCACAAATCGAATGGCGTTTATCTTGGTGGAGGACGAGGCGCGGAGGAGAATGGTGAGACCAGCACGGTCGCGGTGGTTCAAGTCGGCTTTTCCAAGAGGTGCCGAGGATTTAGAAGTGAAAGGAGATGCGCCAGCTGCAGCGCCATATCCAGCAAAGGCGGACGACTTCCGAGACTTAGGAGTTTGCCGGGGAGATGTGCTAGCCGGTGTCGAAAACGGCGGGATGGGTGCCACTAAGGCAGGGCTATCAGACAGAGCATATCCATTTGGATGAAGGAGCTGCCGGAATCGTTCAACATCGTTATCCCAGTAGTATTTCCACAAAAGATGACTCATGGGTGGCAGCTATGGCAAGAGGCCGATGCTCAAACTGCACCTCGCTGTGGATCTCTGAGAATCACGGCGTGTTTGAAGGTGCAGCCAGAGTTTGCAGCGATGCGAGACAGACCAGCCAAGAAGTGTGAAGAACAAAGAGACGATGTGGCGAAGAAAAGAAACGCCCCTACGCAAAATACTCTGGGGGGCGGGGGGGTGTATTAGGGATAGAGGGTGGCGATATAAGGGGGTCTGAATGGTGATCCGCTATGTTGGATGCTGAATGGAGACGCGACAACGAGTGCTGGAGTTGTGGTAGGGTTCGTTTCTAAGTGTTAAAGGACTTGAAAGTCGTGTGGCAAGCAAGCGCAGTTGAGTGTAGCGGGTTGGGTTCATAGGTAGGCACCAGGCTGTTCTTAAGTACCAGGAGAACTAGACTTTGAAAGGAGAGATGGTTTAGTTTTAGTATTGACTAGTACTAGTATTGATATCATTTTCATACCATCTCGGGCTGTGTGCCAGGAGAGCATCTATTATCTCACTTCGAGTACTGGGTCGATATGGTGGCCGACAGACTGGCCTGTACATATACATAGCCCTGTTATCCACCCTTTATGGTTCTAGCCGCGACCTGAACCATGTGCCTCTCTGTAACCAATGACCTGTCTCGAAGCTACCCTGTGCCCCCAGGAGGTGCAAATCTGATCGTACAAAGCATTATGACGTGCGTCGGATATCGAAGAATGGAACTCGCTTTGGTTCATATGTTTCTTTCCGTCAGAGGGCCATTGACGATTAATTGAAACGAGACTTCTGTTCTTTTGTTTGTTGCTAAATCAAGCCTACCTTTCTCACATGAAAACCAGGGCGTAACGATCAGAGTTGTTAATAGTGCCCTGAATTAATATTTAGTACTGGTACTCCGTACATCAAGTTAGGTTATTGAAGCCCCTCTTTAGTCATCAGCCATTGGTGATAAACTACTCCGTAGATTTTGGTGGCTTATACGGAGTAAAGACACTGTCCATTGGCTACCAGAACGGGTTTCAATAATATCACGGGACTGATGATTGATGATTGGTGGTGAAATGAAAAGAATAGAAAAGCAAGGCATAATATTAAAATCGCTAAGGAGTTCCTCCTCAAGTTAGTGTACTCGTGGTGGAAGTACAGAGTTGCGATTATACTCCTTACAGATTACACACAGGGCCCTGTTTCTGTTCTAACTGCCTGGCCTGGCCAGCCAGTCAGATTGTTGCGGCTGATGACCAGGGTCTTTTATGTACCAGTGCCGGCGTGGGGTTCCCCCAGTGTGTTTAGACGGTCCTAGCTTATGGAGCGATATGAAAGCCAAAATTACTTGTACGTATTACTCCGTAGTTGGGTTTTGCTGGCTGGCCTGGCCCAGAACCAGTCCACCTAGAGAGTATGGAGTATTATGGGGTGAATGTGCAACTTTGAAGTTTATTGATGTATTTTTTCTCGAGATATGTACAATATTCATCGAATAACGGCGTTGGAAATAAAAAGAGGAAAAAAATAATCCTGTTTGCTTTCTAAACCATCAAGTCACCATTTATCTCGGCTGTCGCAGGTTTGGTGGTGTCGGGTACTTCACTAATAAGCCAGCCTATTCGCATTAACCCAGTTCCGATCGGATACCCCATTCTGTTTGGGTGGGTGGGTATAGGTGGGCTACGTTTTTTTCTCTTCCTGCATTTTCTTCGAACGAGCACTTGACTCTTGACTTGCGCCCATTCATAGAGACCACATACCAGTATCGAAGTATAAACGTGCTAAAGCTATCAAAATGTCCCAAGAAGCGCCGCTCCCCTTTGTCTACCAATTCGCCGCAGGTTGGTTTTCCCACTGCACCAAATTCCCTCAGCACCATGACCATGAACACTGATGCCAAAACATTTTAGGCGCAATTGCCGGCGTGTCGGAGGTCAGTTAGCAATCCAAACAAGAGTTCGCTCCTCGGTTCATTCCATGCTCACAGCTTGCCAATGGGTTATAGATTCTTGTCATGTAAGTCACCAACAATCGCATTCCGACTGACGCACCAAAACGCCAAGGCTAGGCGTCGACATCTTGGTATCGCCTTATAATATTTCTCTTCGTGTTGATGATGTTGACTATTTTTCCAGGTACCCGCTCGATGTAGTCAAGACACGAGTGTAAGCTTCGCCAGCCCCTCGCCCTGTCGATTCTCTCGAGCATTGAACGTTCCAACCCCTACAACATGCGATATCCCGAGATTGACGACAGATCCCCCATCTATGCACAGTTGATTAATAGATGTATAGGCAATTACAATCCGGCACGGCCACTGGTGCCGATGCCTATAATGGCATGCTCGACTGCTTCCAGAAGATTGTGCGACAAGAAGGGTATGTGGTCTCCAGCGGCTCCCTCTTTGAGGGTTCCTATTAGATTTGTTTTCCCATGGAACACGACTCATGTAGAAGGTGCTGACAATGCTGTTGGCAAACAGTTTCTCGAGACTTTACCGTGGCATCACTGCTCCCATTCTCATGGAGGCCCCCAAGCGTGCTACCAAATTTGCAGCCAACGACGAATGGGGCAAGATCTACCGCAATCTCTTCGGCGTTGAAAAGATGACTCAATCCCTCTCGATCCTGACGGGTGCTTCGGCCGGTGCTACGGAATCTTTCGTTGTTGTGCCCTTTGAACTTGTTAAAATTCGGTTACAAGACAAGGCTTCGGCGGGCAAGTACACTGGTATGTTAGATGTAGTTGCAAAGACGGTGCGAAACGAAGGCATCCTGGCCATGTACAACGGCTTGGAAAGTACTCTCTGGCGACACATTCTTTGGAACGCTGGCTACTTCGGATGCATCTTCCAGGTTCGCCAAATGCTCCCCCAAGCCGAGACCAAGCAGGGCAAGATCACAAATGATTTGATTTCCGGTGCCGTTGGAGGGACTGTTGGTACAATACTCAACACGCCCATGGATGTGGTCAAGTCCCGTATCCAGAACAGCCCCAAGATCCCCGGCCAGGTGCCCAAATACAACTGGGCATGGCCAGCTGTCGCGACGGTATACAAGGAAGAAGGCTTTAGTGCTCTTTACAAGGGATTTTTGCCCAAGGTACTCCGACTAGGACCAGGAGGTGGTATCCTGCTCGTTGTCTTCACTGGTGTGATGGACTTCTTCCGACAGCTCAAGCAGGGATCTGCTTAAAATGGCGGTTCGAGGCATACAGCTAAGAGTGATGAGAAGGGGCGCGAGATGGGATAAGGCACGCTACAACTATCCAATGTACAAGGAAGGCCAAACCATATCTCCAGTTCTTTTTTTTCTCTTTCGTCCTCGGCATCGATATTGGCGGTCCTTTTCGGTTTTTTTCCTTGCATATGTTTGTTCTCTTGTTCTCAATTGTCTCTAGAGTTAGAAGTAAGATCAGATAGATGCTTTTTCGAAATCAAATTGTCTTGGCACATGGAATCGTTGCCCTACAGGAGAGGGCGTGGCAATGCTCGTAAGGGACAAAAGGTGAGGACTTAGTGCACTAGAATCGCTCGGTCCCGAAATATTTGAGATTTCTATAGCCATCAGTGCAACATGGAGATAAATTGGCGTATGCCATGTAGGCTAGCTGCTCTCCCTCGATGTCTCGCTAAGTGGACGACGGAGGGGGCATCTTTATGAGGATCACGATGGGCAGCATTGGAAAGTAAATGGGAAATGTCACGGCTTCAATTAATATTCGTTCTTCTTTTTCTTTCATTTCTTTCATGGATAGCAATCGAAGTTATCAAGTCCGCCACACAGGTCTGTATTAAAAGACGTCGAGGGAAGGTAGGTGAGGCCGTGATAACTGATGTGCACATAACGATTTTTTTTCCTGGCATCACTGGTATTAATTAGCATTCCTAAATGGGCTATCGCACCCTGTCCATTTCCTAATCGGGGAGAAAGCGCCTGAGCGTATCACCAGAAATACGTACAAGTACACCTCGGGATGCAATCTTGTACGGAGTACATTCTAGGTTGGAATTACTAGTAGTGTATTACTCCGTAGCCTAATACGAATTCGTATGCTCCTCCCAGGGCACCACACACTTACCATTTTGCTTGGGTGGATGATTCTGTATTGTGTACCGAGTACTTGTACGGAGTATTACGGAGTATTACTCCGTATGGAGTAAAGAGAAAAAGGGGCTACGCTAACTCTGGGGACAAAATATTTTGTGTATTGAGGTGGTCACGTAATAGGCCCAACTGTTGCCAGCTGGTCCCTAGTAGTACACCATTTCATCTCCATATACTCCGTACTCCGTAGTTGATACCCAGTCCTTGTGTCGAGGTTAGTAGAGTGGAGTTCGTTCTTTAAGATTGGCGGAACGGCTGGCCACCCCACCACCTGAGGCTACTCTTTTTAAGGAGAGGGAATGTGATCTAATAATAAGTGAGTACCTTCGTATGGAACAATACTGGTGGAGTTACTTTCGTCACACCCACATCCACCCGCACAATGTTTGGCTATCCTGCATCTTGACAATTAGGTAGGATGCCGCAAGCAGAAGCTAGAATTCTCCACAAGGCACGCTGGGACAAGTCATAGTCTCCATATTTAGCTACACATACTTGTACACATGCCGCCTGATTCCCCCTCACCAGCTTGAACAACTCAATCAACAGACAAGGAAGGGCATGCAACAGTGGAACAAGGAATCAAGGCCCAGAACCCCCTACATCATAGAAAGATACCCCCCTTCTCCTTTTGCTTTCCGCTAGGCGAATATCAGGGTAAGGAGACTAGCCATGCACCTGCTTATTCCCTGACAGAGGTTTCTTCTATCCGCCGCCACTGTCCTGCCCTCCATCCGTCATACCCTGGATCTGATCACCGACGAGACTTCTTTTTCCACTTTACTAGCTCCATTTTTGCAGGGGTTGGACCGCCAGCTCCCCATTTATCATCGAAGCATCGATCTTCTTTCATTATCGTCCATTATACTCCATAGACTCGTATCTTCTGTCATCCCCTAGAAACACTGCGTTTCCATTCTTCTTTCTGGGTCCCCTTCCAACGATGGATGCATGCTTCGGGCGGCGTGACACAGTAACACTCGAAATCCGTCCTTGACAGCCGCCGAGCGAATCCTCTTCCCTCCTCGAAACGCGCGCGAAAGAGTCTCGCCCGACACTGAAGATCCGCTCCCACGAGAGCAGGGACTCTCCTGTACCCATTTGGCCACCACACACAACCAACCAATTCTCACAATGCATCAACAACCTCGCGCCCCGCCTCGGCCTTCCTCTCCCGCATTTTCCCAGCAATCCAACTCGAATCGAACAAACAATCCGAGAGAAAATGCACCGGCTTCACGGCCAAGAGCCGGTTCTGAACTCTCTACCCGTTCCCACCGTGATGGGATGGCCTCGCCTATGCAAACTGATAACCTCTCGATGGGACCAAATACCGAATCCATCAAGAAGCTCGATCAGATCATCCAAGTCAGTCATAAACCAAACTTGTGCTCAGAAGATCACATTCCTGTCTTGATTTTGGCTTGTTACATCGGTATACTGACTATCCTTCATTCTGGGTCAGAATTTCCATACCAAAGCCGCTGCTTTGATTCTTGAGTCTCGTATAAAGTTGAAGTACAGCCAAACAGCTACTGGCAACCGGAAGCTTAATAAATGGGTGGGTCTTGACATGCCCCTCCTCCCCTCGCTTCAACAGACACTGACACTGTCGTCTCTTTTCCCCTCGACTCTCTAGTTCCAAATTGAAACTGATGACTTTGACGATTTCCGGGAGGAACTTCGAATATGGAGACTTGGAAGCGCATTCGATACCCGTCCCCCGCCGCTAATAGTGGAAACCTACCTCGACGCATCGCGCCTCTCAAGCAGCCAGAGCTTGGTCATTGTAGACGATAACGGGAAGAGGTGGGATGTCCTGGAAGCCTTGAACTCATCCAATTCATCGAATATAAGCAGCTATCCCTCAGCTACCCCCCGCTCCACCGATGTTGTACTCGAACGTTGGCGCATTGACCTGAAGCCACTTCCAACCAGCAGCGAACATGACACCATTGGCGATTTTGGTCCCACACTGCCTACCATCTACAAAAAGGCCATCGTCTTCTTTCGATCTCTTTATCTCACTACCCATGTTCTGCCGATGTGGAATTCGATCCAGCGCAACAAGTCAAAACCTGCTCACCCCGCTCTTGAGCCACTTTGTCGTATATATGCTGGTGATCAAACACCTCAAAGCCCTGATAGGCTGCGGCAACCACTCTTTGATACACCAGGCGAGGCTGTGACGGACTATGTTTTTGGCGATTTGGAGGTACCTGTGGGCCGTTTCTATGCGTCAGTGTCATATAGAAACAACTGCACTTTCCGGGTAGACGATTCAGAAACTCTTCTGAGTTCCCGTCTCATGGGAATTGACGAAAATTTCTTTAAACCCTCCATTCCAGCAAATAGACGACGTCCGATCGAGTCCTTCGCGGACTTGGGGTCACTTCCCTCATCTCCCAGGCAGGCTAGGCCAGGCGACCAACCCCAACAAACTTATGGAAGCCTATCCACGTTCCATGGCGAGGGCGCACTCGGCACTAGCCCCCTCTCTGCACTGAAGGCAGTACTGATACCAGGCTCAGAGACAAGTTCCCCAACGGCATCTCCCCGCATGCCTGATATTGATCCTGCCCCGCCCCATTCGCTGCCGATTGGCGGTTTTGGTTTGGGTGTGGCAAAACCCTTGGTGCGACCTCTCGATGGGCCAAGCCGACGGCCTTCCATCTCGTTTCAGAACCGACACCCATTTAAGGCAGGCTCCCTCTCAGGCTCTTCCGTCCCACGCACGCATGATTCCGATTCCCCTGCATCACCCCACTCAGTAACATCGCGAACTGCGGCGGCCGTGGCTCTTACACAACCCAGAAACCGATCATCTTTGACGGCGGGTATGCCCGCATCGCTTCGTGGTATCCCACCACCGTCCACGGATACCGCACCACTAGCGAGCTCACCACGACCGACACCGACAAGTCGGTATAGTAGTAGCTTCACTCACCGCCGGGGTCGCCTGTCCTTCAGTGGTGCGAATAATAGAGTCCTCGACGATGAGCAAGGCAGCAGCAGTGGGCGTCAGAGCCTTGCATCGTCAACCGCCCAACCTGGATCTGGTCTTTTTGCGGACCCGAGTGCGGCAAGTCCCGGAGGCTCACTAAACGCGGATGATAACAACATCTCCGAATTTTTGAAGATACTAGAGAGTGGCAAGCAGCTCCGCAGTTTTGAGCCCTCGGAGAAGTACAGCGAGGCCGCAACGAACCGCACGGTCGCTCAGCTATCGCGCCTCCAATTGATGCGAGACTCAAATAATGCGCTGACCGACTCCATGTCCTCCTCACTGCATTTGAATAGATCTTTTAACAACTCTGGCAAACAGTCAGGGGGGAACGGTTCTGTCTCTGCTGCCGCCATCGCTTCAGCATCTATATCTTCATCTCCGGGAAAACCCCTCTCTCCTCACACCCCTCACACTCCTGCAGTGCCCTCACGCCTGAGCGAGACGTACAACCCCCCGCCCTCTACAAGACGCCCGGCCGTGGAAGAAGGCGGTGTTGCTAGTTTACAGAGGGATGAGACTGTCACGCAGAAAGGAGTTGGAGGCGTCTCCGCAATTGATATACCCGTTTCGCCACGGCTCCGAGCCTACCACGTACGAAGATCAAGCTCGGCAGCAAAGAAACCTCTGGCCATGTCAGTCGCAGCGACTGAGGCGGACGAGGGTGATCCGGCATTTGCTCGCCAGAGCATCAGCCTCGGTGCTGTACCAGCTCCGATTAGTGACGACAACAACACGGAATCACCCCACCGGTCGGCAATAGCCGGGGCGGTCACAGCTTCCTCGTCGGCCAGCGCAACCCTAGCTATGGCAGGGTCAGCAACTTCATCCCCTTCGATGCGACAACAAGGCTCAGCCGAAGGGAAGGCACCACCAAGCGGACTGCTACCCGTGGTGTCGTCTACATCGCCGTATGGGCGAAGAAGATACACTGGCATGGGCACAACTGCGGGCCGGGGACAGACACCACCCCAATCGTCACGCGGCAGTCTTGCAACTTCGGGTGGTCGATATCCTAGAATAGAGCAAGATTTGGATGACGAACCTCTGGTCTTCGATATGTCCGAGATGGACGCCCAATCAAGGCGCAGCCTTGAAGATGCCCGGGGTGGTGGGGCTGCGATGGGCAGTGCCTCGATACCGAATCATGATCGTGGAGGGTTTGAAAGCCGTGGTGCAACACGGCGTGGCTGGTAATATATTCTACGACGCAATTGCCACATTTAGATAGAGGAATGGTCTGGTTTCGACCTGCATGGGCAGACAATGGGTTTGTGGTCACCCGAATTGTAGATTAGGCCTTGGAGCACTTGAGGAGGTATCTATCTTGTCCGCCTGTATGCCGTTTTGGAAAGAAGGATTGAGAAGCAGTAAAGTAAATTGACTTGGTATTATTCTATTGTAGACAAGCCTGTACTGCCTGGACTGTTTTCTGGGCTCAGGCTTCCAATACCACCGAGCATTAACAACCCTCCCCCCCTCTAAACTGTGTCTGAGCCATTCTCTCGTTCACCTCTTGGGCACTCCGTGCTCTGGCTGGCTGAGGTATCTGCTATCTAAACTATATTTGTTATCAGATGGAGCTAGGGGTCCTTGCACTGTGTAACATTTGCCCGTATTGTCACTCCAAGTCGAAATACGAAGCACATCTATGCAAGTACCGAGTATTTGTATTACTCGGTATTACGGAGTGAAAATTACGTAATTTTATGGATCCCAACATCTTGGTGGGGCTTTGGTTGCTTAGGCTACAGAGGCACACGAATAAACGTGGAGGCATAAACCATGCACAAAGCATCCACAAAGACAAGCTTCCTATCACATCCTCGAAATAGGCACCAGTACCAAGAGTTAGAGCAGTGAAAGAGGTTATCATATCAAAAAACCCGCCATCATCTATGGTAGGGCCGACACGTATTAACCTCCCAGTTGATTTCGGGTCCGATGTCTACGGAGTAAACAGAAGCCACCAACACAGAAAACAAAGAACTTATATATGTGCGTGGTGAAATTCGGATAGTTCTGCCAGGTCTGTCCCACAACGAGGTCGTCGGGACTATTATACCCTGTATTGATTTCGCTGTAAAAAGTGATTGATGAGGTATGTGTGTTGGCTGACTCATGCCCCAACTGGCATCCTGTTCCGCTGCTTTTCGTTATAAATCTCTTTCTCAATAACAATCCTTACCTATCTTCTAATCTTGGTTGGCAGAAAACCAGGAAGCTGATTTGACTTCCAGCCTCACAACACACTTTCCTTGGCGACGCCTCAGTACTTGTACAGCACGGTTGGCCTCTTGCGACCTACCAGAGACAACTCGGTGTTGTCTCAAATTCTCGCCTCGGAGCATCAGATTGGGAAATAGCATCTTACGATGGCAAGGGAACAGGCACCGCCCAAGCTGCCCTTGCGTGCCATCGACCCCAATCCCAACCCCAACGAGGACCTTCGTCCGTCGTCTTCTTCACAGACCTCTCAGAGCCAAAATTCACCCTCCAAAAGCCTGAACGTTCTTCCCATCTCGTCAGACTGGTTCGACGATGGCCGGTCGCTCCTTCGTGATTCTGGGCCGTCGTTGGAAGAGCGCTTCAATGCGATGCGAGTGAGCGGTGGTGAAACCTTGGCCGACCCCAAAAGTGATGGTCAACGGGCTAACAGCCCGGCGAGTAGCGCAATGCCAACAACCAGGCCAGCGCACATTATATCTGATGGGGTTTCCCAAGATTCCTATAAGAAACCTTCGTCATCAATGGCACAAGCTCGTCATACATTTGGCCAACCTTCCAAATTGATGTCCGCTGCAAAGCAGAAAGCTGCCGCCAGTGTATTTATCAACCAAAGATCGCGGCCCGAGCACCACAGAGCGCCAAAGAACAGTACTCGCATCTATGCTCCAGCCAACCCCATATTTCAAGATACTCGTGCAGCTCCCGTCCTTCACACATTCCGAACTGACGACTTCGGCCATCCCCCTCCAAGGACTTTACCATTTGGCGGAGAAGAATTTTTCACTGACCCGACCAAGGCGGCTTCGGACCTTAAAGCTCTTTTAGAAGGTGGTATGGATGAAGACCAAGAGGGAGAAGGG
This sequence comes from Graphium sp. VPRI43844, assembly GCA_019925285.1. Taxonomy (NCBI): domain Eukaryota; kingdom Fungi; phylum Ascomycota; class Sordariomycetes; order Microascales; family Graphiaceae; genus Graphium; species Graphium sp. VPRI43844. The sequence continues at coordinate 200,108 of JADHKT010000026.1, read as the reverse complement.
GGGGAGGGCGGTGAGAAGAAGAAGGGGCCACTCTCTAAAGAGGGGACTCTCGAAGGTCTTTCGGTCAAACTTCTTCCCCACCAAGTAGAAGGTGTCGAGTGGATGAAAGGAAGAGAGCTCGGCCCAGTAAAGCGAGGGCGTGTGCCCAAGGGTGGTATCTTAGCGGATGACATGGGACTCGGGAAGACCCTACAGACGATTTCGCTCATTCTCACTAACCAGAGACCAGCCAAAGATGCAGAAGGATGGAAGAATAGCTTCGAAAAGGTGGCGAAGACAACTCTAGTTGTTGCTCCGCTGGCTTTAATCCGCCAATGGGAATTCGAAATCAAGGAGAAACTGACCAAGGATTATCAGCTGAAAGTTTGTGTGCACCACGGTCCCCAAAGAACAAAAAGCTTCAAGGACTTGGCGTTGTACGATGTTGTCATCACCACTTACCAGATCCTCGTTTCGGAGCATGGCCAATCTGAGAGCAAAGAAGGCGGTGTGAAGGCTGGCTGTTTTGGCTTGCACTGGTGGCGCGTTGTACTTGACGAGGCTCATACAATCAAAAACCGCAATACAAAGGCCACCAAGGCTTGCTGCGCCCTACGCTCCGAATACCGGTGGTGTTTAACTGGCACCCCGATGCAGAACAACCTCGATGAGCTCCAATCACTTGTCAACTTTCTTCGCATTACTCCTTATAATGATCTGCGGGAGTGGCGGGAACATATTGACAAACCGATGAAGAACGGGAAAGGGCACGTGGCCATCCGCCGCCTGCACAGCCTTTTGCGCTGTTTCATGAAGCGGCGCACCAAAGATATACTAAAAGAAGAGGGTGCGCTTAATCCAGGAGGGAAACCCACTGTGGAGGGGGAGGCCTCTAGCACAGGCTTCAAGGTCACTGAGCGCAAGATTGTCTCCGTAACTGCCAAACTCTCGCCTGCCGAAATGCGGTTCTACAAACGCCTTGAAGATCGAACGGACCAGAGTATCGAGAGGATGATGCATGGCAAGGTTAACTATGCTAACGCGTTGGTATTGCTCCTGCGATTACGTCAGGCCTGCAACCACCCTAAGCTCGTCGAGGGCAAGATCGAAAAAGACAAGGACGCCCTCTCTACAGATCAATCGTCGCAACAGAAAGCCTCTCAAACGACATCCGTTGATGATGTCGCAGATTTATTTGCTGGTATGGGCATAGAAGTCAAAAAGTGTTCGATTTGCGGGCGCGAATTATCGAGGGCCTGTACTATATCTGGCGACGACACCTGCCAGGAATGCTTGGAGGACCTCGCATACTATGACAATTACGAAGTGAGAAAAAGGGACAAGAAGCTCAAAAAGCTGGAGAGATCCAAGAAGAAGATTTCGGAAGAGAAAGGCAGCCAAGCAAATGACGCACCTGGTCAAAAGTCAATTGAAGAAGAAGCTGACGGAAGCTGGCTTGTCCCCGAAGACCAACGTGGGCCGATCCAGCTTGGAAAAGCCGGCGGTGAGGAAGATGAGAATGCTGAAGGTGGCGGTGACTGGCTGGGCAATGAGGACTCTGTACACAAGTCAGAGGAAGAGGATGACGGAAGTCGACTGTCTAGCTTCGTGGTGGATGACGAAATGTCCCAAGTCAGATCTGTTGTCGACCAAAATAGCGATGACGATTCATTCCCATCTTTAGCTGATATTGCCTCACAGCCGAGCCAGAGCAATCAAGTACTATCACAAACCGAACACTCTGCCGAGGTGTCCTCCGGAGATGAGGACTCGTCCGACTCTGATCCAGACCTCGGGATTGATGAATCCGACTTCTACTCCACCGCCTCGACATCCTCCCCGGTTCGCTCTCGCAAAACTCGCCACCAAGACCCCTCTGCGCGTCCCATTCTCGCATCGGCAAAGATCCGCGAGCTTCTTTCTATCCTTCGCCGCGAAGTGCACGAGCATAAATTTATTGTCTTTTCACAGTTTACGTCGATGCTGGATCTCATCGAACCATTCTTGAGGCGCGAAGGCGTGCGCTTCTCGCGATATGATGGTAGCATGAAGAATGATGATCGCGAAGCGAGTCTTGCCAGTTTAAGAGGAAATCCTAAAACGAGAGTACTTTTGTGCAGTTTGAAATGTGGTTCTCTAGGCCTCAATCTCACAGCAGCGACAAGAGTCATTATTGTTGAGCCATTTTGGAACCCGGTATGTTCCCCTCTGCCCCCACCCTTTGGCTTTCTCATGGGCAGTTCATAGGGTTTGCAATACTAATAAAGATATTTAGTTCATCGAGGAACAAGCCATAGATCGCGTTCATCGTCTCACACAAACGATCGATGTCATAGTCTATAAACTCACCGTCTCCGGTACTGTCGAGGAACGGATCCTACAGCTCCAGAGCAAGAAACGCGAGCTGGCAGATCAAGCCATTGAGGGCGGTATGAAGAAGCAGACCTTCAAGCTTGGCGTCCAGGAGATGCTGGAACTGTTTCGTCGTGATGCTCATCCAACCGGTGCCCACCCCGATCCCGCTGTTGACGGTGCTGCTAGCCGGACTTCAACAGGCGGAAGGTGGGACCAGAGACGGGGAGAGCGGGAAGGAAGTGTCGCAAAGAAGAGCGGACTCAAGAGGCAGGAGAGCGAAGTTTATGGCCGGAGATGGTAGGGTTGATTCTTACATACGCAATGTCTTTTTCTTTTCTACATACACGATTTAATGTCTACAAGAAGCATGGTATATCGGGTCAATGCGGCACGCAATGCATTTTTAAACCAGTTCGCCGTGGTGGTTGGATAGAGTTGATGAAACGTCGTATTCTTGAAAGAAATTTGTGTATTATCTTTGCTGTCGTACGCTCTTGCCAGTTGTCGCTACACCTCCCTATTACACTAAGTGCTGTCAACACTCATCACTTCCGACTCAAAGTCTTAGCCAGCATTCGAGGATTTCGAGGATTTCGATAACAGCGGGGGTAGGGGGGTCATAAAGGTATTCAGCGTGCATCGTACGATTTACGTTATTGCTAGACTCGCGAGGCAGGTCTCCAGCCTGGAATAGATACAGGCAAAAAGAAGAAAAAGAAATAGAAAATCCACAAGCCCCCTCCCTGACCTCGTTTTTGGTTTCCTCCTGGCCGTTCTCATACTACATTATAAATACGCGTTCTCGGACTCGCGGGACGACGATAGCTTAGAATATGCAAATTGCAACTTGGTGTGCCTAGCTTACATATGTAGGATGCGGTAGAGCAACTAATACACATTCCCGCTTTGACGATAATAATCTGCAGGCCCTGGCGCGCTGGGCCCTGTCGAGGAAGAGGGAGGAACATAGGGTTTGTACTGGGGCTGTTGCCCGGTCTGGCTGGGAAGACTTTGGCGGGCGTCATATGCCGGTCCACTGGGTTGGAGTGGAGGGGGTGAGAATGAAGGCTGCCGTCCCGCTGCGCTCTGAGGAATCGGCGGGGCTGCACCGGTGGGCACAGGGGGCGCGCTGCCAAGGGTATTCCCGTCGTAGCTTGGATTTTGAGGCGGCTGGTAGCTTTGATACTGAGGTTGGGATGGTTGAGCGGCTGGTGCTGAAGGAGCGAATGACGAAGGAGGTTGTGGGGCTTCATCGGGAGAGTACACGGAGGAAGAGTACGTGGCGGCAGAGTTGGGGTTGTGGGCAATTGGCGAATCGTACACTGAAGTGGCTAGTTCCTGAGCACCGTATGTGCTTTGTGGACGCTGGCCTTGGGGTTGGTGTTGCGTGTATGGGGAGTACGGGTTATTAGACTGGGCGGGCGGTGATGACGTATTGATAGAAGAAGGTTGTTTGTTCTGTAACCTGGGCGAGGAAGGACCGACAGGGTGTTGATAAGGTTGGCTCGCGGAGGGTGCGCTGGGCCCGGACGGCGCAGCAGGGGGAATCTCGGCGCCAGCAACGTAGAAAGGGGCTGCGTTATTAGGCCTTTGGAAGTTGCTAGGCGAAGGACTCGAGTGATCTAAAATATTGACCCATTAGCCTTGCAGACAAGAGGAATAAGAATGTGGTTAGCTTGGTGGCTTGCCACAATATTGCAGGTGGTTAGAGTAAGTTACCTTGGGGGGGGCCTGGGGTGTAAAATCTATGGGGGTCTTGTTGTGAAGGACCTTGTGGCGGGTATGGGCCAGCTGGTGGCGGATGACCTGGTTGCATCGTCTGCGGGCGCATAGCATACTGGTGGTACGCCGGTTGAGGAGGTTGTGCCATTGACGACTCAAGAAGTGCCTCGTAATCTCTGCGTGCCTTGATGAACTTTTCATTAAGCTGCGTAAAATCGTCTGTGTCGTTGTGCGCACTAGTTAGAACAAGGTGCGCAGCAAAATCAGAAAAGGATAGTAAGAACGAACCCTTTTTTTGTGAATATTTCTCGATGAGCTTGATTAGCTTGGGACGGATCTGAGTAGTTTGATGATAGAGCCTCTGTGAAGTGAAAAGTTAGAAAGGTGTGTCGTGCGCACTCAAGATAACAAACATCACACTACTAACCGCAATCTCTTCATTATCTTCTTCGCGGGGCGCTGTGTTGGTCGCGCTGAGTAGAGTGAGTAATTTCTCAACGTTCTTAATCTCGGCAAACACCTCTGCCTCCATCTGTGCCTCTCGTTGTAGTTCTTCGGGGGTCAGATCTGTCAATTTCTCGACATAATTCAGAGGGAAAATTCCCGTCTGTCCTTTGAGAGATCCTCGCCACCAGTCCTTGTAGACTGACTCGAGAACTGCAATAACGTCTCCTTTCTTGAATTCCAACTCGCCAGGTTCGGATGGCGTAAAATCGAACAAGGCGCGGACGCGGGACACCGTTGCGGCGGTGGTTCCAGAAGAAGATACGGGGACACGTGGCTGTTGCTGTTGAGATTGCTCCTGCTGCTGGGCCGAACTAAATTCTTTTGCAGACGATGTTGCCGCTGGCTTCGCAGAATCTGTGGCTTGCTTCTTGCGCTCTTCCTCCTGTAGAGACAATTTGAGTGCCATTTGGAGCTCCTCTTCCTCCTTCTGGCGGTCCAGCTGTGTCAGGTTATTCTTTTGCGGTGCCGACGGGGCCTCGAGGGTTGGATTGCTCTGCTTGGCACGATAATAAGCATCGTGCATGATACCAAGATCTGAATCGTTTTTGAACATATCGGTCCACTCCTTCATTCGCTGAAGGATCTTGGCCTTGACCTGTGTGTGCGTGTTTCGGTCGTTGGCAAGCTTCAAAAGTGCATCGGTAAATGCTCGACTCGAGAGCTCGCGGTGCATATTTTTGCCACAGTTTTGGCTGAGGGCATTAGCGAGCTGGCCAACGCTGTTAGTATCTAGGGCCAAGAGAAGGAGAGGGGTGGCGTAAACGGACTTCAAGAGTGTAAAGTTGCACATTTGCATTTCGGTGGGCAAGGCGTTTTATCATGCTTTGAACAGCCTCTTTTGGCCCGTTTGTATCGTTATTGACGCGATCGCATAGCTCGATAATGGCACCCCAATCTTCCGAGGTAAGATTCTCATCTGTTGCCTTGGCTGTATTGTCATGTTAGCCAGTACTCGTCTCAAAGGGGTGGATATAATGACGCTCTTGGTAGTTTTATTTGGTGGAGCGAAGCAAGCCTTTTTGTAAGGGGCCAAATCAACATACCGATGCCCTCATCATAGGGTCCGACCGCACCCGCTCTGAACATGTTCGGCGAAGGAAACACTCGTAGTGGTGAGCTTGCCTTGGGGTGGTCCGAAGAAAATGAGGGTCCGAGTAAGAAACAAGATCGCGAAAGGTCGAGACGGTATGGATATTTTGAAAACTATCTGGAGTCGACGGCGAGAGTGTTGAGAAGAGTATTAAACTTGGCCGATTGAGGGGGTCTGGAAGGCTGTTCCTTGGCGTGGGTCGCAGTTACGCACACAAGATGTCTTCTGAAACTTGCTTTGTTGAAAGGTGATGAAGCTGGTGAGAAGAGGCCAAATTAAAAGACAGGAAGAAAGAAGACTCTTGTCTAGGTGAAGTGATGGCACGGTAGAGTCGAGAGGGGAGGCGAAGTAAGGGCTGGAAAGCTTGATGGGTGAACAGGGGAGCATTAGGTTGATAACGGAATGCTGAGAGATGTACGGAGTACGGAGTATTCAGTACTCCAAACCGTCACACCACACTGGCTATTTTTGAGTACTAGCTACTCCCATACCAGTACGGAGTAATAATAGTGCAGCCTAAAAGTACGGAGTACGGAGTACAGCAACCATGATCACGTAACCATTTGGAGTCCTCGATACCATAATAAAATACGGAGTATTACTCCATACCCATGTCTCTGCATGTGGTACATAAGACCCACCATATTACGTAGAGGTCGAGTTTACTTGATGGATGGGACTCAATTCAGTTCGGTGAAAGACGATGGAGGGAGACAAAGGCACTGATAACTGCACTTGGCATTTGCCTGTGGCCTTTTTCCAACTTCGGGAATGTAATAAGCAATATTCTGATGGCTTCATTGTCTTACCTCACACCTTCAGAATTTGCTCCCGCTCTCAAGTTATCATCGCTTGGTGATCAAATGGCTACGAATGCCTAGGCTGCCATCATTGATACAGTAGCATTTCGTCATGACCACTACGGAGTACCTTCCTGCCCATCGAATGGGCCGCGCGGACATACGCGCCACCCTACATAGAGAGGGCTACTTACAGTTCGAGAATACATATAGACTCATCTTCCATAGGTTGGCCTTTTCACCACCTTTTCACCAAAACACACCCTTCCTGATTCGTATATTTGGACGTCTTTCAAGATAAGGTCATGGCTAAACCAGAAATAAAATAACGCTTGGTTTACCGCGGTTTCATTACTTATTCGTTTCCTTGTAGATATCATGTTGGTCTATTGTTTGCACTCTCTATCAGAAATAGACAACTCGGTACCACGAGAAGATATATGCAACATATCACGACAAGGCTGCCCTAATCACCGCGCTTCCGGGGCAGCGTAGTGTCCGTGTAAGGATCAAACCCGACACGTCGCTTGGTCTCCGCACGCACTTTCCACTTCTCCTCACCTGTGAGCCCAGTGGTTGATGTTTCTTCTAGAAAAAAAGTTAGGATATGGTCCGGGATGGCCAAATGTGACATTTGCTGGAACTCTTGAAGACTTGTGAGACGCAACAGCATCTCTAGCAAGGATAGAGATGATACAACGTTTTCGAATGGAGATCGTGCCACAAAAGAGGCCAAATCCGTCTTAGTTCCAGCAGATAATCTTCGGCCCTCTTGTGGCTCAGTTTCATCTAATGTCGCTTGACATTCCCCATGCTGAGTTGACCAGCCAGAGCCGGCACTTTCACGTGCAGATAAATGTCTAAGCTGGTCGATCAGAGCGGGATCCAGAGTTGCCCTACTTCGACTGGCCCGCTCCTTTTGTTGTAGTTTTGCATGCCGGTCCTCTCCAACTTCCTCATAGCTCGATTCGTATCCTCCACTTTCAGACTGGCTATCGTCATCGTCAAAAACTTCAAATGCCATCCATTCAGGGTCCAAATTTGGGGGCAATGTCCATGCGTATTGGCTGTCGCTGATGTGAGCCATCGCAGGTGATTTGCTCCTTCTGTTTTCTGCCTCCAAGTCATTCTCCAGCTGTCTGTCTAGACAGTCCTGCAGAGTTATTTGATCCGAAATCGTGAAATCATTATCTAGCCTATCCTCCATAAATTCCGGAAGGTGACTGTGTTGCTCCGTCCAGGCATTAAGCTTCTGCGGTTTGATGGTTTGAATGTCTCGCTTCAAAAGCAAAACGGGGTTGTTGTCTGGCTCCATGTTATCCCCAAGGTTGAGAATCCTTCCTGTGTCGGTATAAAATATTTTTGATATTTGATGGATCGGGAATGATTCTCGTATCCCAGCATGCACAATATCCTCATCATATTTTGTGTAGCTTGTGTCGTCATGGTTTCGCCCGTCATCGAGGTTTTCAATGATCTCTAAATGGTAGAAGTACTCGTTCGTATGCTTTATATCAAAACCACTGTTTGGATCCCTGCTATCCTTCGAAGTCGAGCGCTTGTAGCCAGAAATTCGGTTAAAATCGAAGTCAGCTGGCAATCGGCATATCCGTACTCTAGCTTTATGTATGACCTCTTGCCAGATAGGCCTGCTTTCTTCCCATTCGGGAAGGCTATCATGCACCATTGGCCCTCTATCCTCCTCAATGGACCTGCAAGGCGCGGGCAACGTCCTTTCCTGCGCGTTTAAGTCAGATTTGTGGGTTTCCGGCCCGTCCCCAGGATGTTTCACTGGGACATGGCCCTGGAAGAGCATATAGATAGAGAGTGTAAATGCTGGTCCTATCTGGACAGGACGCTGTAAGCCCGCAAATTGTGTGTCACCCACATTGAGGAGGGTACTGGCTTGTAAAAGACGCGAGGGAGAAACCCCCGGGGGCAAAGATGTAGACAAGCTCTCGCCAGAAGCTGTAATGGCAAGTTGGAGTAGAGGAATATCCCGATCGATCCGATCCAGCAAAGACCGGAGGTCTTTAATGATGGTTCGAAGCATTATTATGTCTTCGTTTTCATCTCTGCCACTATTTAACTTGCGGGTCTCGTTTCGAGTAGCTGCATTTTCAAGCCGCCGTCCGAGGGCAAGGATATCTTGGTGTAGTGATTTAGCAAGCGGTACAGCTGATTCTAAGAAAACATTGCCGCGTCCGGATCTAGTTAAATTTTACAAAAGAAGTCAGAATACTATACAATCGGCAAATAGGTATAGGGGAACCGAGCTTACTTGAACTCAATCAAGTCGATAGCAGGAGAAACAATCTTGATAGATGTGACAAATTGTTAGTATCAGCTGTAAATGGCCCCCAACATAGAACATAAGTGCATCTAGACAGACCTTGATTTTACTATTCAGCAGTTTCTGACAAGAATTCAGCTCTGCATAAAGAGGCTTATGATCGACTGTTTTCAGAAGTCGAGAGCACTGGGAGATTGCGTAGGTTGAAGTAAGGGCCAACCCGGAACGAATTGCGTAGTTCAGTGCCTGCACTCCAAGGCGAGCGAGCAATGCATCCATGTTGCCCTCTCCACTGACGATATGGGGAAATTAATCTCGGTCGCCGGTTGTGGCACTGTTATTGCTTTGGCTCTTGCCCAGGTCACGTTCCAAGTGGAAGGAATGTTGGTGTATGGGGCAGAGGATTGGGTTGTAACGTTTGCTTGCGAGTACATGGGGAAAAATGCACGACATTCAATCATCAAAGTTTGGCAGAAATGATAAGTTGCCAAAGGTAACTAAACAAAAAAAGTGCCATTCCCTTGATGCCAAACTGTATTTAAGAACAAAGAAACCATCAATTGAAAAATAGCACCCTTGACTCAAGAGGAGAAATAGTCATGTAATCATAAACCTGCTATGGAATGAGAAGCCGACCCTCTTCTCATGCTTTGGGGGTACAAACCACTATATCCATCCCCGGAAAGGATTAATAGTTTCTTCTCCTCTTAGCAGCAATCATCATATCAATGAATTCATCACGGTTAACCCCGCCTTTCCCTGTTAGGTCCGCCTGTGCAATCATATTTGCCATATCCTTGTCTGTGGCTGACGTCCCCTGCTTTATAGAAGAATTCACCATCTGAAGGTCTGCTAGGGAGATGATGCCATCGCCATCTGTATCAAACATGTCGAAAGCTCTAGAGAGGTCCTCTCGAGGATCTCTTGTTGCGAGAAGTGTCAGGGCAACATCATCAAAAGCGGCCGCTGTGATTCGGAGGCTCGGTCCAGGGCAAGGTTCGTTCGGAGGGTGCCAAGGTGGAGCCACGCCCTTGGTTGTTAAGAACTCGTAGACTCGGGGTTTGGGCAGATCAAAGCCTAGCGTTTTGAGACCGAATTTGAATTCATGGAAATCAAGATAGCCATCTCGGTCTTGGTCAAAGAGGGAGAACTGGTGCAACAGTCAGCTCCTCGTGTGGAACAGTAACTTCGTTAAAGTGCCGACAACATACCGCTTGTGCAATTTCCGCTCGCTGATCATCTGTGATCTTTTGTGCGCCTTCCAGCAATGGTGATTCCTGGGAGTCTTGTTGTCGACCGAGGATGTCACGGGCTGGCTGGAAGGAGACGCGGCTATCGCGTGGATGTGCCATGCCTACCGTGGGGCGGTGTTGTGGAGTGTGAGGTGGCTGTCCAGGGTGGCTCATAACGATGCGTTAGTGATTATTCAACAGGTAATGAAAATGTTTTTGTTGAAATTCAAGTAGCTTGGATGCCAATGATGCCGTTGATGAAGCTCCGGTCTGGTTCCAATTGATTATGGGCAGAGGGCTACCTATGGAGGAGTGGTGAGTTCTTGTGATGTGTCTTGCATTGGGACAAAAATGCACTACTCTCGACGGATATAAAACCACCGAATAGGAACACAGTTTAAACTATGACCAGCGATTACAGGCGTATTTGTATAGCGAGTACAGAATAGGTGCTACTGCTAAATACTTGTATACAATTACAGGGCAAAGGGAAGTTTCTGGTCAAGTTATAAAGTGTTGCAGTAATGGACTGGACATACCTGGACTTGGAGCAAACTCACTCCACGGGGGAGAGAAGAAAAATGGAGCCAAATTCAAGATGCGAGATTTTAAAAGGTCTTTGTCGTCGAGAGGATTAACGTACGTCAAGGAAAGGAGGGAAAAAGCCCGAGAGAAAGGCTATTGGTTTGCAGTTGCTTTTTCCTTGGATCGAACCTCTTGTGGAAACATTGGAACATGCATCTGCACCTCTAGCCTAGCTCTAAACGCGCTTCGACGCGATTTCCATTATGCTGAATAAGCATGTTCGCTTGGCTATACTTGTTTCCGAGGTACCCAGCCCGACCACTTCCAGGCGGCATCATACCTTTAAACAAAGTACCCACGTCTTACTTTTTTGGCCTTAGGCACCAGTACCTCTTTACTTCCCACCACCCCTTTTAACCACCTAATTTTTTTTACAGCCTCCAGCTCCATTGGAAAAAAAAAATAATAATAGCCCAACCTCGCCTTCTCGACATCCCTCCCACTATTCTTTCACCATTAGAGTCGAGGCAATAACAGGCCGCTCATTTCTTTTCGGGGAGGAGATTTTTTTTCTCTTTTTGTTACTTATATTTTCCCTGTTTCAGCTCTTTGGGTTTTCTTCCCCCAAAGGCCTTTCGGTTGTTGACCGCGGTTCACGACGACCGCAATCGAGGCAACCACTCTGAAACTCCTTCGCCCATCACCCATCATCAATCACGAAATATCTCCATCCTGCATTTCTTCAAGGGGTTTAAAAGGTGGTTCATGGACATCCGCGCTTGACGCCTGCAACCTCGAGCTATTCAAAAGCCAGCTACCTTGTCACTTGTTCCCACAAACGCGCGACTTAGCTTCACCACGACCAGCGTTCTTTCCTCGAGTACACGGAGTGGATGTACATCTGAATATCTGTACATTGTCTCTCGTTTTATTATCAGGCGCATCGCCACCCCCGAGCTTCCTCGCGTAGCCGGGCCGAGAACTTAAAAAACCTGTTCTGTTGGCTCAGGTTTTGAGACCCCAACATGTCAGGTTTTGGGAGCTCAGGATTTGGGGGCTTCGGCCAGACGAATAATACGCAGTCTGGATTTGGAGGGTTTGGAAACACGAACAATAATAATACGAGTAAGTCTGGTTAAGTTTCTTTTTTCTTGTACCGACCACTCTGTCTACCTGATCGCGCATCAGCGCTCTGTGTCGCGCACGCTTACACGGCCATCATTCAGCCTTCGGCTCTGGCAACACTACAGCTGGCTCATCCAACACCTTCGGTTCCAATAATGCAGGTGGAAATCTGTTCGGTTCTGGAGGTGCATTTGGCTCCGGGTCTGGCGCTGGAGGTTAGCAACACATCCCTTCTCGCTCCGTTGCCTCTGTGTCCCCTTGCCCAACAGAATTTGCTTAGAAACAATTTTCACCCTCCCTCATCACGACTCCCGTCCCTGCTATTTCTTTTGGAGAAATTTGTCACGTCTTGTTTCTAACTCAATCTAGGCTCCTTTGGGGCAACCACCGGCAATACTGCTGCCTTCGGAAGCAAACCTGCGTTCGGGTCGACCAATACCGGAGGTGGATTGTTCGGTGGAGCTAGTACAACGGCAAACTCTGGTTCTACCGGATTTGGAGGTTTTGGTAACGCAGCAAACACCACGACCCCATTTGGAAGCGGTGCTTCAGGTGGTCTTTTCGGAAGCAAGCCTGCCACTACGGGCTTTGGTGCTTCGAGTACCTCCACCACAGGGACTTCGTTGTTTGGCGGCGGCTTCGGGGCCACGAACAATCCTGGAATTGGCACAAATATAGGCGAGGCACCTGGAACTGCGACAACCCCGTTCCAGGCTCATACCGAAAAAGAAGCCACGGGAGCCACAAACTCCTTTCAAAACATTCTCTTCCAAGAGCCGTACCGGAAATGGTCGTCGGATGAACTTCGACTTGCCGACTACGCTCAAGGGCGACGCCATGGAAATGCCAGTGGTACGGGTGCATTTGGAGTGAGCTCCGGATTTGGCTCCGGCACTGGATTCGGCACCAACCAGTCGACAGGATTCGGCAATACGTCTGGTGGTGGACTCTTTGGAGGCTCGAACACGAACACCACGACCGGAACGTCTGCCTTTGGGCAAACTAGCACAGGGGCATTCGGATCAGGAGCTACCGGTGGTGGCCTTTTCGGCCAGAAGCCTGCTACCACTGCAACTGGCAGCAGCTTGTTCGGAGGTGCCGCCACCCAGCCCGCTCAATCCGGAGGTTTGTTTGGAAGCAACGGGACAACAAGTGGATTTGGTAATACAGGGACGAACACTCTTGGTGGAGGGTTCGGTGCCAGCACAAATACCGGTTCTGGTCTTTTCGGGAACAATACGGCTACCCAGAACAAACCTTCTGGATTCAGCTTCGGCAACGCCAGCGCTACGAATACCGGATTTGGTCAGAATAGCACACCAGGCGCCTTTGGCACCAACGCAGCAGCCCCAAACCAGGGTGGTGGCCTGTTTGGAAACACCGCCAACCAATCCACAGGAACAGGGGGCGGCTTGTTCGGAAATACCCAGCAACCCCAACAGCAGCAAACAACCGGCTTTGGCAACACAGGATTTGGTGCTCAGAACCAACAAACTGGTGGATCTCTTTTTGGGAACACACAACAGAAGCCAGGAGGTCTCTTCGGAAATTCTGGCACCAACACAATATCGGGTGGCACCGGCGGTGGCTTGTTTGGAAATGCGAATACTGGAACTTCAGCATTTGGAGCCACCTCCACGCAGGCAACAGGGACTGGCGGACTATTTGGTAATAAGCCTGCAACCGGTACTTCTGGTGGTCTGTTCGGTGCTTCTACGGCTCAAAACACCAATACTGGCACCGGACTTTTCGGTGGCCAGGCAAACAATGCCCAGAACCAACAGACCGGGCAGTCTTCGCTTTTCTCTCTTGGTCAAAACCAACAGAAGCCTTCTCTTTTCGGATCTCAACAGCAAACTGGTGGTGGCCTTTTCAACAACCAGGCTGCCCAGCCTCAAGGGTCTCTCTTTGGAGGCACAGTGAATCAACAACAGCAGCAAAACCCGCTAATGGGATCGTCTTTATTTGGTAACTCGCAAGGCATGGTCGCCGGCCCCCAATCCCTTACAGCATCAATCTCTGATGTATCCGCATACGGTGCCCCATCCCTATTTGCGAGCCAAGGTGCCAACGAAGTGGCAAACCCAGGCCCCCTAGCCACTCCCCTTACCTCAAAGACCAAGTCCCGGCGAGGTTCTATCCTACCCATGTACAAGCTGAACCCAGCCGCAGCCCGGTATTCGACCCCACAAAAACGTGGTTTTGGCTTCTCGTACAGCACTTACGGCACACCTGGCACCCCGTCTAGTGCAGCAAGTACTCCTGGCGGCCTCGGTAGGAGCTTGCTAGGCTCGAGTCTTGGCCGGGGACTGAGTAAAAGCATATCTACTAATAGTCTTCGGAGAAGTTTCAACACCGAGGATAGCATTCTCACCCCTGGTGCTTTCTCTGCCAGTTCAGGAGCCCGATACTACGGCAACAACGGCAGTGCGAAAAAATTGATTATCAACAAGGAGATGCGAAATGATCTCTTCTCCACCCCAAGCAAAGAAAGGCCTCTCCTCGAGGCTGGAAAGTCCACAGCTCGTAAACTCTCTAAGCGTGTCAGCTTCGACACTAGCAACATCGACACTGCCAACGAAGAAGACCAAGGCAAGACACCCGGCCCTAAAGATGCTGGATCCTCAGCCAATAGCACACCGCGTGTCACATCACGCGTAAATGGAACGAGCGCTACATCGACTCCCCAGATGGAACAGATCGAAGGAAACGAGCTTGCGATTGTCCGGCAAGAGGAGGCCGCTGCAGTTCCCAAGATTGCGGTTAACGTCCCGACCGAACCTGGCGAGTATTGGATGCGGCCATCGAAAGCCGAGATTCTCGAAATGAATCGGATTCAACGTCAAAAGGTTCCTGATTTTGTAGTTGGTCGCGAGAATGTCGGCGAAATTCACTTCCAAGCACCCGTGGACCTAAGTAGTATCGATCTCGATGACTTGTTCGACAACATCGTTCTTTTGCAAGTGCGATCAGCCACTGTATATCCGGTGGCGGCTAAGAAGCCTCCCATGGGCAAAGGACTCAATGTGCCCGCCAAAATTTCTCTGCAGCAATCTTGGCCCCGAAAGCATACAACAGCCGATGAGAAGAAGTTAAACAAGCATATTGAGAGACTTAAGAACATTGAAGGTACGACATTCGAATCATACGACAGGGCTACAGGCACCTGGACTTTCCTGGTGCCTCATTTTACGACATACGGACTGGACGACGATGAGGACTCGGACTTTGAAGAAGACATTGTATCGCAGTCTGGTGCGACTTCGAATGCTCAGTATGGTCAGTCTCACGTTAATGACCCGGAACTGTCTTCTGTCGCATCCGATGCTGATGATACATTCTCGTTCAGAGTCAACCGTCCAGTAGTCCCTGGAGACTTCGATCCCCAACACTCAACCACCTTCAATAAGACTACCTCAGGAGATTCTTTTTTAGGGGTTAGCTCCGCGGGTTTCGCGCCTCACCAGTTAATCCTCTCAGTGGAGGACGAGCAACCTTACAGTGGCGACGAATATGATATGTCTGATGATGAGAGGAGCACGGGATCTCTCTCTAGACTTGATCAAGCCGCGGAGCTCGACAAAACCACTCCCGAATTTGAAGACAGAATGCAGGTTAATGAGACACCCGCGGGGGTTTTGCGCGCCAGAATGCGCGCTCTAAAGGATTCAGCTGGGCCACCCGCCATTCAGGTCGCGGATGGCAACGATTGGATGGATATGCTGCAAAAGACAGTCAGCCCGCAGAAACGAGATCGAGCGCTACTCAAGAGTATGTCCGAAACCGTGACCCAAGGGGACCCTGAATCACCTGTACCAAAGCGTGTGGGACGAGTTGTCTCGGACTCCAGAGGATTCGCAACTAGTATCGATCTTATGAACTCGCTTTTCGAAAAACCGAAGGCAGCAGCACCTTGGCAAGAGAATAAGGCTCTTGGCCATGCAAAAGGATTCCCTCAGGTCCGTAGCACCCATATTACTGTTGGTTGAAACAAGTTTGGGGCATTGCCTCGCTTCGTCTCTCGATGAAGAAATTATCATGACTACTGATTCTCCTATTTTTATGTGTCCTGGATGCTAAATATGTTCCGTTTCTCCTTGTAGTGGCCTTATGAACGACAGAACAAGATAGTGGAAAGCCAAAATGATACTTTTAACAAACTACCACCACGCTGGGGACCTGATGGAACCCTTATTTTGCCCTCGACCTCAAAAATTTTAGATCTCCAAAATGGTCTTACCGACAAAATGGGCGACATCCTCGTTATTCAAAAGAGCCGACCTCAAACAGACGGGGCAGGTGTGGCTATGGCCAAATTCTCAAATGAGGTATTTCCACTTGGCTCATTCATTTTGGGAATATGCTAACTATTACCTTACAGCTTTCAGCTCGATATCTACGCAACCAGATGCGTCTCTCCAAATTTCACACAGAAGGCGGCGTGCCAATGGTCACGATGAACCTGCCGAAACTTTCTGCTCTATTTACAGAAACGAGTCTGAGCGATCATTCGTCGACTCACGAAAAGATGGTGTGGGATTTAGCTAGTATCCTGTTTGACGATGTCACCACCTCAAATACCGACGGGGATCATTCCGAACACCTCTTGAGACGAGACAAACTCAGCCGTTTCTGGCGAGATCTTGTTGCTGGCCAGACCACTAAGAACATCGCCCTTTCTCAATCTCTCGAAGAGAAGGCACTCAGCAGTCTCGCGGGCAATCGCGTCCAAGAGGCAGTGTCTTATCTCTTCGAAGGCAAGAATTTTCAACTTGCAACCCTTGTTGCCTTGATTGGGGCCAGCGAGACGGCAAAGAAAGATATGCGCGAGCAACTGAAACAGTGGAATGACAGCAACTTCCTGTCAGAGTTCTCTGCTCCCATCCGGGCCATTTACGAGATTTTATGCGGCAATGTATGCGTGTGTGATGGAAAGAAGGGTGTGCCGATGGAAGACCGGGTGGATTCCTTTGTGATTTCGACTCTTTTCAATCTTGATTGGAAACAAGCCTTTGGCCTCCGACTTTGGTATGCGACATCCCCGAAGGAAGACATTTCTGCAGCTGTCGAAAGGTTTGGCGAAGACGTGAAGCAGGAGAGGGAAAAATGGCCGCAAACTTGGTTTTCGGAGCAGTCGATAGCGCCACTGTGGAATGACCCTAGTCCTGAAAAGAGGGAAGATCTACTATGGGGTCTCCTGAGATTATACGCAGATGACCAGACCGGCATCGAGTCGGTCCTGCGGCCAGAGAATTCGCAGCTTTCCCCCCTTGATTTCAGATTAACCTGGCAATTAGGCCAAGCTTTGATTTCTAGCGGCAAGGCAACCTACGGTTCGAACGCAGCAGACAAAGCAGACGCTGTCACGCTGTCGTTTGCGGGCCAGCTTGTCAGCGAAGGTAGTTGGCTTGAGGCCACCTTTGTTCTCCTCCACCTCAGCAATCCTGCTGCACGAGCCAAGATGGTTCGGGATCACCTTTGTCAACACGCCGAGCAAATAGGTACCCAGGGTAGCGATGGTTGGAACGCCCTAGTGCAGACGTTTCGGATTCCGGAAGCTTGGATGTGGGATGCACGCGCGCTCTTGATGAGGAGTGTGGTGAAAGATGCAAGGGAGGAGGTTGTTTGCCTACTCCATGCTGGCAGTCTGACCGAGGCGCATCGTCGCCTTGTTGAGGAGGTGGCACCGCTAGCTATCGTTGAACAAGACTACCAAGGGCTCTCAGATATTCTTTCACGGTTCGAGGGACGCGAAGGGGCTGTTGCGGATTGGTCCGTCGGTGGCGAAGTTTATCTCGACTTTTTATCTCTTGTCAAATTTCGGGCGGAAGCTCGCGATACGGTAGTTCCGGCCGCACTTCATAAGCTCGTCAGTGGCCTGTCCGCCTTGCAAGGGGGTTCACAAAGCCCGGGTGCCCTGGTGACGGCTGCTGTCGCAGAAATGGGCGAGGTCGTAGCTCGTTCCATCTCAGAGCTATCTGATGAGACTGGACGTGTAAGTGACAGCGGACAAATGCATCTTGGCTTGGTCTATCTCATCTCCCGCGCGGTTATAGACTTGACGAATCGATGCTAACTTTTTTATGTTTTCTAGGCATCGCTTTTACCAAAGATTCTTACAATTGCTCTCACCGAAGACGCACACCTTTCCCACTCAGTGGAATTAAGCATGGTTTATTATCGGGGCATCATGGCACGATAGATAACCCACTGGATGTTTGGTTGGATCTTGGGAGGAAGGGAATGCAGGAAGTGTTGTCAGTAATAACATTCATTGGTTTTTCTTCTCTTTTTCTGGCTTAGTTTTCTTAAGCATTGGGCATTTTGTTCCGCATTTACGAGTTCAAGGACGACGAGTATGGCTGCAGGCGGAAAGCGAAGAAGCACAACGCAGGTCCAAAACGAAAGACCGCCAATGTATAACATTTATTAGATAGTAACCAATACGCTTTTTTGCAAGTCAGTCATTATATATGTACGAGTACTCTGTACTAGAGTAGCAATGGCCGCAAGTCAGAGAGATATTACTCCGTACAGTACATATATTACGTAATTAAGAAAAAACGAAAGGGATGTTCCATTAGCCAGCCATTGGCTATCATGTACAGAGTAGACGGACAGTCACTGATTTCATCGCCCGTTGAATTCGGCCATCCTCCCTCAGTTGCCGGTCCGTTTAATTGCCCGTCGTTTCCTTTTCCTTTTTATTTAGCGAAATGCAACCGACGTACCGCCGGCTACTTCGGGGTACGGCGCAATTATGGCATGAGAACCCATTGGTAGAATAAGCCCTCTCTTACACATCTCTCCCCTCCGTTACCGTAGAACCTCACGAGTACATTTGATTGACCTTTTTGATAGGGGCTCCCACGCTCTGGCACGCCAGCAAATTGGCCGCGGCCACCGAAGCAGAGACGCATCGCCGGAGTGGAGCGAGTGGTGGCTGTTAGTTCAGCCAAGGGGGGTGTTGGCAAAAGCACCACAGCGGGTTCGTGAATCTCCATAATCTCCAAGTAAAGACTAGGCAATAGTAGCAGCCTCGAATCTAATGGAAAACTATGGTGGAGTGGCATCCAGCTAACTCGCTGCATTATATACATGGACGCAGCAAACTTGGCATTATCATTTGCGCGCTTAGGGTACCGAGTCGGAATCCTTGACACAGATGTCTTTGGTCCCTCAATCCCGACAATCTTTGAGCTTTCGGGTGAGCCCAGATTATCGGATCGTAAGTGCAAGGGTGGATGTTGGGGAGAGGGGAGAAAGTTAGAGAACTAACCGGGTGACTGACCACCCATAGATAACCAACTTCTTCCACTCACGCGCTATGGTGTGAAGACAATGTCAATGGGCTATCTCGTTGGCGAAGACGCCCCGGTTGTCTGGCGCGGCCTAATGGTCACCAAAGCTCTCCAACAACTCCTCCACGAGGTCGAATGGGGTGGACTAGATGTTCTCATCCTCGACCTCCCTCCAGGTACTGGCGACACGCAGCTAACCATCACACAACAAGTGGTCCTCGATGGTATGTTACAACAATCTATTTACTTACCCGAGAACTCTATCTGACGACCCAAAAGGCGCTGTGATAATATCAACCCCTCACACTCTAGCGTTAAAAGACGCCGTAAAAGGAATCAACATGTTCCGCAAAACTTCGGTCCCGATCCTAGGTCTTGTACAAAACATGTCTCTTTATCACTGTCCAGCTTGCGACCACCCTTCCCACATTTTCGGCAAACCCGACCGCATCAACAAGTTCCTTCATGACGAGTCTGTCCCCTTGCTTGGCGACATACCTTTGGATCCGCGAATCGGCGAGGATGCAGATTCTGGGAAACCCAGTGTTGTTATGGAGCCAGAGAGCGAGAGAGCAAAAATATATCTTGGTATTGCGCGCAAGGTTGCTGGAGCGATTGGCTTGCCTTCCTCGGCGTTATGACACATGGCCCGAGGAGCACGTTGGGGAATACCCAACCTCTTTAGACTGTACGTTGTACGGAGCATTGGAAAAATGGGCTCGTGGCATGAAGAAAGACTGATGGTATCATATCTGTAATTTTATTATGTGTTCATTTGGATCATGTGTCTATCTGTTGGCGATACATTTATTGGTACAACTCGCAAACCGCTTCCAAATGAAGCGCTACCTGTGTTCAAGGCGAATATTAACAAAAGACACATGTAAATCTGTAAGAAGAATAAAGAGGGGGGAAATGCAAAACCCGAGTGAACACCTCCCATAAGTGGACCAATTTCAGACTTTCGAAGCGCCGGGGAAAAGAAGCCGAAAGAAGGTCGTACTAATCTTCATCGCCATAAAACTGCAACATGATAGTTGAGAGTAAATGATGAGCGCACCTCCGTTAGCCTTTATAACAATAAACGTACGTGAACATTTAAAGGGGCCGACACGATAGAAGACTGGGGGAAATCTTGTAGTCAAACCACGGTCGTAGAGATGTGTAGAAGATGATTTTGGAAATGCGAACAGGTGGTTGCGCAATAGAAGGGTCATTCTTCGTGTGGGCTACACTTAGGCGGCCTGATCAAGAGCCGTCTTCTAACCCACGAGTTTGTTATCCGGGAGGGAGGGACGGTGGGCTGTGATCCGGCAGTGGGTGTGGTCGTTATGTATAGGACCGCCTAGCTTTGCTAAAGCGCCAAGAGGGCAGTGCAAAGGGTGAGGCAAGAAAATAATCAGTCCATTTCTTCGGTTGGCTGGTAGACATGGCGACTTCGACCGGCATCTTTCCTCATCGCCTGGCCGGAACCAGTGAAACCAACTAGCAAGGGGCCATATAAAGTTAGTATATGCATGCCGGAGGAGCAGGTGCAAGTATTAGATCTTGGGAAGCTCACCTCTACCATGGATACCCTCGGGTGTTCGGAACATGCTGTCTTTCTTATGTGCCCGGCCGAACTTGGACTTATTGAAATCTTGCCATTTATTCTTACCAGCCTCAAGCTCTTTGTTAGCCTTGATCTTCTTAGCTTTGGGGGGCTTGACAATTCCGTCTTTTCCTGGATTGTTGCTGGAGTCTTGTGCTCCTTGGTTTGGGTATAGGCTAGCGGCGGCGGACATAACTACGCCGTTGCTTGCCGCGCCTGGGATTTGAGGTTGCACTGTCGCAGAGAGAGTGGGAAGTACCGGCGCGGCGGCGGTAGCAATTGAGCTTGGAGGGGTCGAATTCGAAATAGAGGATACGGAAATTCCGTCAGCCTTGCGCTTGTTGTTATTGCTGGTGGTAGGGGGTCGAATGTCCTTGGCGCGAAGCGTTTCGACCGTGTCGTAGCTTTTAAACTTGACGGTATACATGGGGGCGGTGCTGGAGCCAGTTACTGCGGTGATTCTGGCGGGATAGAACGTCTTGTCCCCAGATACCCAGCGGGCTAAAACGTTGTCGTTGACACGATAGGTACGGGAGGAGTCGACATCGGCGTCATCACGATCCTCGGCAAGCGATGAAGCGCCCTTCTCATCGGGGCGCGACATGCTACGCGGGGCTGTCTGTGGGGTGGATTGCGAAGGCTTGTGGGTGGCAGCCTGTTTGGGCTTCAGCTCGGATAAAGACTCGTCGAGGAGAGAAACCATGTCCCTGAGTTCGGCTTGCAGACTTTTGAGTTCTCCATTGTCGGGATCGTCTTTAAGCTGTGCCCGGACTACCTCAAGCTACGGAGCCAGGAAAAGGTTCAGTAAAGGTTCAGTAAGCAGGGCTATCAAGGGAATTATTGATAGCTTTATGGCATGAGCCAGGGAGATCAACGAACCTGCTCAAGGTAGGCGGCCTTGTCAGCCTCGAGGGCTGCTATTTCGCTAGACATTGTTGGGCCGAAGGGTTGGGATGTCGGAATACAGAATTGGCACAAAATAGATGACTCGAGTAAGGCGAGATTGGGGCTCCCGATTTCGCAGTTGCAAAACGGTATGTAGGAGGTCTGGAGCGAATCTTGTCGATGTCTCTCGCTTTTCGAGACGTGATATGGTGGTGGGGTTTACGGAGTACAGGCCAAGACAGAGGAAGTGGTGCCAAATTTTCTGCGCAGCGATAGAGGTACTGATACAAATAAATGTCCAGTCCAGCGAGGTATAATGGGGTAAATGTGGGGATCTTGTTCACTACCAAGGACTTTAATACTACACAAGCACCACGGTGCAGCAACAGAAGCTGTGGTGGGTATTCACTATTAATACTCCGTAGATAGACGCAGGAAATCTAGTTTACGTCAGCATTCGGCATGGCAATAGGACTCCGTAATAAGCGTTGAGGGGTGGTTGGGTACTTGGGGTATTGCTCCGTACTTCTACAAGTACAACGCATACCTTCCAAGTAGTACCTGTCTCTCGCCACACTGTGCTATGCTGGAGATTAATTACCAAGGGACTCGGATCATACGGAGTAGTTTCTCAACTTTGTTAAGTCTTTTTTTTTCTTTCCCTAAAGCTCTCGTCTCGGTTCCTCGCTTTTCTAGATCCAATCTTAGAGTGGACCTCGTTCTAATGGTGCTATCAAGACTTCGCATCTCAGCTAGCACAATTCCCTGGTGTCCCAACCTCTCGTAAACTACAGTAATTAATACTCCGTACAAGTATATCCGTACGGAGTACTCCGTAGCCTAATATGCAGAACAGTCCAGCGCACAGTGCCAAAGAGTTGGAGAGATGATTCATGGGCCTTCATTAGCCATCTTCAAAGTCGTTCGAATCTGAGATGCAAGAGTACGAGGTACGCCTCCTGACGTGTAGCTTCTCCACACAAACTTATTCATACTTGTAATTCCGCAAAATTAAATCATTTGCCGCGCGTCTCTTCGAGTTGTCTTTGGGCAGCCGCCTTCCCCCCTTTCATACAGACACATTACAAGACACATTACAGGCACACTGTCTTTCTAATGCTTGTACCATCTCACACCACCTAGCCAGCTTCTGGAACATCGCCATCTAAGGGATAAATTGACGGACTCGGAGTGGTTTGGTTTTTTACCCAGTCAACCACCTTTCCCTACTCAAGATTTTAAACATACCCTAGCCAGCCCCTTGGCCAATTGTTCCATACGAGAGTTGTCTCATTAATTCGCAGTGTGACCTCCTTTTTTTTTTCTAGAAAAAGAATTAGGGGAGGCAAGGACGGTTTTTTTTATACGTCTGGGATATCAAATCGCTTAGCGTCCTGTATCCCATCTCTTCACTCGTCACTGGATGTGCACTTTTCCTCTCCATTCTGGGTGGACCTCATTTCACTATCAAGTCCAGCAGAAACCCCCGCCTGTCGCCTTACGCCACACGCTTCAAGCTCTGTTCGTCTCCGTCTCCTCTTCAACCCACCCCGCACCGCCGCCAAACCACTTGGTCTCTATCGCTCTCTCTTTTTTCAGTCAATGAAAAGTGCACCGAGTACATCACATCAGTCTGAGCCCTCGCACGAATCCTTCGACGGACTTTTCGAGCTCTCCACCTCTCACGCCCAGTCACCACCAGTCACCACCAGTCACCGCCCGATCACAATTAGTCCAGCAAATCCTTTCATCTTGCACGCTTCATCATTTCGCATCTACGTGCTCTGACCAACTCGCCAGAACACCATTCTATTGCCCTGTACCTCCCTACAGCACACGATTGTTGCGCGCGCCGACAGTACCGTCGCCCTACGTTGTACCGTTGCCGTTGGGCCCGGGCTGCGTGATTTGAGCACACTCCCCCTTAACAACCCACCCTAGCTACACACCCGTGTTGTCCATCCACACAATTCGCCCATCATGTCCAAAGTAATGAGGAGCGTAAAAAATGTGACGAAAGGTTATTCCGGCGCACAAATCAAGGTGCGAGAAGGTTCGTGCTCTCTTCGTCCGCTATCGGATTGGCCGTCGCGACACGAAGTTACAGCTAACTAGTCATACTCTAGCCACCAGCAATGACGCTTGGGGCCCTTCTGGTACACAGATGAGCGAAATCGCCCAAATGACCTTCAATCCGTATGATTCTCATCCAGTCCTCACCTCCCCTACCTGCACCCCTCTACATTTCTCGGCAGGCGTACTGATGAACTTTCTCTGTCGATTATAGCGGATCCGACTTCGTTGACATTATGGACATGCTCGACAAAAGATTGAACGACAAAGGCAAGAATTGGAGGCACGTCCTAAAGGCCCTGAAGGTTCTCGACTACTGCCTTCATGAAGGCTCTGAGATGGTTGTTACTTGGGCCCGGCAAAACATCTACATTATCAAGACACTTCGTGAATTTATCTACGTTGACGAGGAAGGTCGCGATGTTGGACAGAATGGTAACATCTTTCCCATACACTGGACCCAATGCGCTAGCTAGCTAACCTGTCTGTCTGCCGGTAGTCCGCGTGGCTGCTAAGGAATTGACCTCCCTGATCCTAGACGAGGAGCGATTGCATGCCGAACGAAGCGACCGGAGGTCTTGGAAGTCTCGAGTACAGGGACTCGAAGATCACCCCCCACAACACATTCAACAACAGCAGCAGTATCGACATCGCGATCGCGCGCAGCGCACCGGTGAAGACGATGTCGAGTATCGGCTAGCAATCGAGGCAAGCAAGGCGCAAGAGGAAGAAGACCGGAGGAAGCGTGAAAGCCGCACGCATGATGTCGATGATGACGACCTCGCAAAGGCCATTAAGCTCAGCAAAGAAGAGGAAGAACGGCGCCAGAAGGAACTTGAAACGACGACGACGAGTGTCTTTGACGACGACTTGATACAGGTGAATGCGCCAGCGACGAACGCCCAACCCCAGTATACTGGGTTCAACCAGGGATACCAACAAGGAAATCCCGTCGATTTTTTCGCAAACCCCATTGATCAAAACCAGCTCCAGGCCCAACCTACTGGTTTCATGCCCGCTGCCTACACGGGCTTCCCACAGCAGCAGACTGGATACCCTATGGGGATGTACGCAAATGGCTTTGGGGACCCATATGGGCAGCAGCAGCAGCAGCAACAACAACTCCAGCAGTTTCAGATGCAGCCCACAAGCTATAATCCGTATCAGAACCAGATGCAGTCACCGGTTCAGCAGGAGCCGGTTCCTCAGGCCGGAAGCAACAACCCATGGTCTACTAATAACAGCTCTCTGCAAACCCCGCCGGCGCTTGCCCCCGCCCCGACGGGCTCAAACAATCCCTTTGCATCCTCATTCGCCCGCCAGCAGCCTGCAAAATCTCCCATTAGTTCACTCGGCGCCCTTCCAGAGCAAAAGACGCTCTCCACGTTTTCCCAACAGCCACTTCAACAACAACAGCTGCAACAACCCTCTTTTGACCAGCAGAACCAGTTTGCCTCACAGCCCCAGAAAGAGCTCACGCCACATGAAGCGAGGCTCAACGCGCTACTTGCAACAGGCGAAGGCATGGATACCTTCGGCAATACAGGAAACTTGCGAATTCCTGCCCAGCACACAGCTCCCGGCACATTCGTCAACAGTGCCGGCTCAGGTGTACAACGACTTGCTGCTGAGCAAACGGGCAACAACCCCTTCTTGCGTAACCAATTCACGGGCCTGCCAACCGTTTCATATGGAGGAGGGGCACACGTCGGTGCAAATGGCATCGCTAGCCAACCTACGAACAATCCATTTGCGGGCAATCGACCTCAGCAAAACAACCAAGGGCAGGATCTTATCCAGTTCTAAGCCCATCCCCAGTAGAGAACGAGTCGGTAGCGGATGCAGATATCGGCTTGCAAAGCAATTTCATTGCCCGCTCTTCACCTTTCAGCTTTCCCTTCTTCTCGATTCGCGCTAGTTCATATACCCTAGACCGCCAATCTATGTACCAGACTTTCCCTTGACATCTCGGCTGGCTATCTCCCTCGGAGGGAAACGTTGCTCGGATCAAGGTCCATCGGATGCGTATTGTGTACTTCTCTCTCATTCTCCTGTCGATGCAATCTTTTTTTCGACTCTTCACCTCGACCTATTGACCATCGAGCAAGGTCTACCTTTGTCATTCTAATGATTGGTATCTTGGGGCCCTCTTTCGGCGGGATTTCCATGGACGACAGACTATATCTATCTATCTGGGACGTGGTCCGCCCCCCTCCTATTTTTGTCTTATTTCCTCATGCTCCTCCTCTTCCCTAGCGGCCGAGCCATTCTTCGAGAGACAAGAATCTGTCTATTAGGTTTTCACAATTCGGAACGAAGGGATGTTACGGAAGTACCCATCTCCAACAAGCCGTTTCTGAGATATGAGGCTTGTTTCTCCTTTTTTTAGGGCAAGGGAAAAGTAGTCTTTTAGAGTGCAAACGTCCCGGCTACCCTTGCTCAACCTGCTCTTATACACCCATAGAACACTCTTCTTCTCTTACTATCTCCTCTAGCTAGTTTGTTTTCCTCTGTTATGTCCGATTTCAATTCTCTGTCGCCTTTCTCATGGCCACCATTTCTATCTTCTGTACATGCAACTGTGATTCAGCAACGAACCGTATAAGAACCTTCCTTCTTTCTCGTATCGAGTAGGGATGATGACGGATTTTTGGCTCCAGCTTATAATGGCTTTATAACGCCAACCTCTGTCCACATTTTTACACCTTAGAACACGTCCGTTCTAGGAAGCATGTTGTGAATATTACTGGTACTGTGCTTGTCTATTCTCCTTTCGTTGTCTAATGATTCTTGACGCTACCCATCGAATTTCCTTATAAGACCAGCCAAAACCAACAAAGTTGAAAGAAAAAGGAGGCTCATCTTCTCGGCCACTAGAAATTGGTCCGTTTACCCCTCCTGAAATGCAGGTTTGGGGAACCGAAAATAAAGTTTTTATGGGGTTTAACCATGTAGGGAAAAAGGATATAATATGATAAAAACCCCGGTTAACGAATAGAATAGACAATCAATCCTGACTGGCGCTTAGATCCATGTTCCTATCCCACAGATTCTGCAAAATGGCCTGGACAGCTTGGCCGTCTTTGAAATCACCGTCGTGTGTTCCTGTCGAACTACCGCTGAGTCGATCCTCGATGCGGGTGCGGTCATCGTCCGTCTCGAAGCCGGAGGCCAAGCGCGAGTCGGTTTCGGATCTCACAAGAGTGAAGCCGCCGTTGCGACTGGCGGGTCGGCTGTGCGGGTCCAGGTTGGCGGAGTGGCTGTGGTTGTGATGGTGGGTTGAACCGCTTGGGATGGCATCGGTACGGAGGCCTGCCGAACGCGGCGTTGTGGCTGTAGACGGACGGCTCGGAATGGGATATGACTTGTTCTTTGACGAGTCGGCGGAGATGCGCTCGAGAGAACGAGCGACGGGATTCTGGTAACGGCGCACGACGAGATACTCCATTCCTGTTCGGTCGAGGAGTTTGAAGACACGTGGGTCGCGGCTGGCAGCACCGTCGAAGCCTGGCCCCCCAACGACGACTAAGGGGTTTGCTCCAATCACGCCGGCAACACCCGTAGCAGCCGCTTGGGCCGGGTCAATCACTGAGCTGGCACGTTGGAGGTTGAGTTTCTGTTGAGTGCGCGACTTCTCTGCAGAAGGCGCAAGGGTACGAGTCGAATTTGGCGTTGGGGGTGTGTCATCATCATCGTCCCGGTCGTGTTCGTCATCGCTCAAAGAGAGGCCACGGCGGGCTCCACGTGGTCGGTTGAGGCCTACTAGGGACTGCGGTCGCCGAGGGCCATCACCAGCACGAAGCCGGCGACTAGTGTAGAAAGAGCCATCATTCACGGTGCCAGGGCTTGGTTTTCCGATGAATCGCGAGGTGAGGCCACCCTTCGCGTCACTACTTGCACCAGAGCCTGGCTCGTTGGAGTCCCTGACGCCGTCGAGGACAAGAGTGGAGGAATTGCGACTAAGTGTGCTTAATGTGCCAGGCAGTGTTGGGGGTGCAGTAACGACCGACACGGTTTCAGACGACATCTTTGGTGGGGCACCACTGGGAGCTCGGCCCAGTAGACGAGAGGTCAAGTATTCTTTGTGCTGGAGAGTTTCTAGATCGGGGGTCGACAAACGGCGTACAATTGGGGCTTGCGGCTGCGTGTCGGCGTCAGGAGAATGGGAAGTGTAGCTAGATCCGTTGGCGAGCAAGCTGCCTCGAGGCTTTTCGGGTGTAGAGACACCGGACTTTGCGGATAGGAACGAAGGGGAAGCGTCCGCACTGGCGTCCACCCACTCGTCTTCCTGGTTTGGGCCGTCGTCGTCAAGTTCAATCTCGCCAGGTAGACCAGTGCCAATTTCAAAGTGAACTTGGGACTTGCTGGGTTTGACGAGCGATTTATGGTGGCCGTTGCGATGTTTGCTCAGCTTCTCGGCAGACTTATTTCGTCGGGCGGTAACGTCGACGTGGGAGCGGTGTCGTTGCAGCGCAGCAGAAGTAACGGCGCGAGGTCCAAGTCGGACGTCAGATCGAGATCGGCGATGGGCAGAAGTGAGGGCGGTGCCGAGGGCAGCTCGGTGTTGCGGTAGCTGGAATTGTTGGGGTGGACTTGCTACGGCTGTTGGTGGGGGTGACGGGGCGCGGCGATTTAATTTCGCATCTGAAGTTGAAGCATGGCACTTTTGGACAGCTTTTCCAGACAGCGTGCGAGAGAACACGGGACGGGCGAGACCTGGGGTTGGAGCAAAATGTGTTTTGTGTTTCGGGCGATGATGTGGAATCGTATCAGCTTGCGAGGGATGGGCTGACGAGGAACTGTCTGAAGGGGCCACGGAGGGGGTATGAGGAGACGAAAGGCGACGTGGTACAGCGCGAGGAGAATCGGAAGATTTCTGGGTGGGAGACGAGGTGGTGTTGCGGCCAATTGGCGAGGGCGAAGATGACGGCATGTTGGGCAGGTAAATTAGGAATTTACGGAGTATGTGACAGCTCTGATGCTGGCCGGGGACCCTAGAAGGTGCGTTTGTCCCTTTCTTTCAGGTTTGTCGCTTCAGGGCAGTGAGCCCAAGACGTAAGTACCGCGGGAGTGGTGACACAGCCATGGGCAAAGGAAGAAAGAAAAGGGCAAAACCCCCGAGAGAAAGGGACACAATTGCCAATTGGAGTTCAGTAGGATTGCGAGGGGGAAAAAAAAGAAAAGAAAAGAAAAGAAGCAAGGGGCAAAATAATTCGATCTTCCTAATTGTCGAGTCACTTGGGCGGACCGTCAAAAAAAAAGCCTTCCCGTCCCATTTATTAGGAATTGCAGGTACTGAACCACACTAAAAAAGAAAGAAAAAACCCGAGTTCCAGAGGCCATTATACTTTCAAACTAGGCCAGCAACGTAGTATAGAGTACTTGTACAAAATACAAACTACGTCCAAAACCGGCGACAAGCGAACACCAGGGAGGGGCCTGGCTATTAGTTTAGTTAGCCGATGTTTAACCACAAGACTGGCCTCAATGTTCCCTTCTGTACGGAGTACAGTGAGTGTCTGCTTTTACCAACACAGTGTCAATCACTGTCGTCTTGTGTACCAAGTAATATCGGTTCCGGATGCCCGGGTGATCTCTCTCTCCCCCAGCATCAAAGCTACTCCGTATTCTCTTCAAGTGGCCAATGCAACAGGGCGGACGAATCTACTCTTGTCCACTATGCTCCTTGGGTGAGCTTGCTTTCGAGATACGTCATCATGCCATGAGTATTGATACGGCTAAAGCAGAAAAGACATATGCATTTATTCCGTGCTTCCAAACTGAAAACCCAACCCGTAGAAACCCAGAACATTGCCAACGTCTTAGTACCCAGATTTACCATTACAATATTCCACCTATGCAAAACCTTTTCAAAAGCCATTCGCCGCCGCCGTAATTACAACGTGCTGTGAGAATCTTACAATAGCCAAACCTCTGACGACAAACCCAGGTCGTTCAGAGACTGCGGTGCAAAGTCCATTGGCGCCGGGAACGACCCATCTATCTGGTCACTCGAATCACTCGTCGTATCAAATGGAAGCATGGACATGAATTCGTTATCTTCCGCGCCCCCCACCAGAGATGTATCTGTCGTTGAGAGGAAGAAATGGTCGGCAGCATTTGTTCCTTCGGATGGAACAGACGACGTAAGGCCGAACTGAGAGAGTAAGTCCCGTGCCGAGACTTGCATTGTCCCATTCTGGACGGCTGAGCTGTCCTTGTCACCTGTAGTCGGGTCACGCGACGCTCGGCTACTTAAAGAAAAGGATAATTGGAGGGGTTTGGGGAGCTCCCTTTCAGATGGGAATTGGCCGCGGGAGAGGGACATGTCGATCATGACAGCGATACGGAGATACGACTGAGGATGCCTGACCACGACATCACCGAGTGTGTCCCGTCTCGCTATACCCTGCGGCGCCTGAGAATGAGCATCATTGGAGCCGCTGCTCTCTGGTGATGACTCTGGCGACGAGGACGACCGGTACTCGGCACTTCTAAGAAGAAGGCTAATTTCCTTATCAACCTTTGCTTGCTTAATGAGTTTATTGATGTGGCGGATTATGTCGTCGGTGATTTCGTATCGCCTTTGGAAACCGGCCATCGCTTCGGCATATATTTTGAGTGCGTTCCCTAAGCGGTTGGATTGTCCAGATTCCGAGTTCGATATCTGGGCGTCTAGGATTGCCCAGACGAAGGGCAGTGTAGAGAACGCAATGCTAGCGTTCATGTTAGAGGTTGGACAATACATTAGGTAGGGGGGTGTGAAGGGGATGAATTTATAGACAACTGAATATGCAGGATATTTGGACGTACAAGGTGTTGGGGAGATATGCGAGCATCCCCATCTGTTTCAATTCATCCAAACCACCTGTGATCAATTTGAGGACTCCCTCTAGTTGTTTCTGGGCCTCTATTCGGTCACTGATTCGGTCACTATCATCGCTGCGGCCCCCGATAGAAAGAAGCACGACACGGTTGCAAAGACCAGCTTTCGCAGTACTGATTTCTCAGGGTTAGTACAGAATTTTCGAATTACCAACCGAGGGAATGGAGATCGAGAGATGGAGCTCATCGTACAGATAGTAGATGCCCATCATATGGGTCAACATATGAACGACCTTATGCGTACCCGGCACCGAAATCGCTATGCGGAAGGCTGTCAAGGTCTCCTCGTGCCACCGGTCCAATGCCGCCATAGCATTACGCACAGATGCAAGTTCGCGCTTCCAATCCACAGGCTCAAGACTAGGGCGCATCGGATACAGAATTTCCAACACGTCCGTAAGCACAACGGCTAACCCGCTGAGAGAGATGGACCACTGCATGAACAGTTTCTTCGTCGCGACATTGTACGTTCCAAGACTGGCGCGCCGCAGGTCGTACTGGAAGTCTGCCTCACGAAGACGATTGCTGACATCGATGTCCGAGGGCCGAATTTGCATGGGACGACGAAGACTGAGGGACATGACGCGGTCCCGTAGGATGCAGCACCACCATA
The DNA here is from genome assembly GCA_019925285.1 of Graphium sp. VPRI43844. Classification (NCBI taxonomy): domain Eukaryota; kingdom Fungi; phylum Ascomycota; class Sordariomycetes; order Microascales; family Graphiaceae; genus Graphium; species Graphium sp. VPRI43844. Next base: position 169,132 of record JADHKT010000026.1, on the reverse strand, counting down.
GAAGCTTCAGATTTCTGGCTGTGTCGCGGTCGCCTGCCTGCTCAAACTGGGCATATTGGTCGGCACGGGCATTGCGGGCGAAGTGGATTGCGTTGGTGAGCCAGTAGGTGTTGGTACGGCTGTCGTTGCTGGTGACATGGTAGGTGAGGAGGATGCAGCCCTGAGCGGTGGCAAAGTCGTCTTTAGTGCTATCGATATCAAAAAGAGTCTGGGCGGTATCCAAGAAATTCGTCAGCTACGCTCTGTACTGCGCTACCTAGCATCCTGAATATTGGGAGGGGAGGAAACTGCATACCTTGGCTCTTGTATAAAAGTCTTTACGGGCCTGGCGAATTGAGGTGAATCCTAGAGTTTGAAGGATGTGAAACGGGACGAACTAAATGAAAAAGGCAACCATGGTGAGTTTACGTCCCTAGCAAAGCGAGGTTGAGGCGGCATGCGGGCGGCATGGAGAAGTAAGCAAGTACTGACAGGGCACGCAGCAAACATGATTGCTTGCATCAAAAATAACGTGATACGCTTCGAGCCCTTGGACGGCGGCGAAGTGCTCGTGTACTTATCCCAGATGTCGGCTTCATCGATAGTCGGAAGATATGGATTCACGTGTTTGAAGAACTCTCGCATGAAATCCTCGATATAGGGGCGGCCGGGGAGGTGGAGGCACCGCCTTTGCTCAAGAAGTTGAACATCCTCTTGCGGGAGGCGCCATGTCACTTCGTTATCAATAAATGGATAATGTGAGAAAATGGTCGATGCCGTGCCCGACAGTAAAGGTTTGGCGCTAAGTTGCCCGAAATTCTGTAGCGATCCCTGCCATTGCGCGTCCTCGATTAGAGGTTTGGTGGCCGCTTGCTCAATCGACTCTATGGACGGCGTGAGCCAACTTGGCAATTCAGCAAGATCATCTCCCGCTTGCTGCTGAGATGTGGTGTTGACGTTGTCGGGGCCTGGGGGGTCCAAGATGGGGCCCGAAAGTAGCGCATCGTCGATGGAGAGACCTGCTCGCAAATCCGCCGTGTTAGGGTCTACTCGAGAAGTAACTGTGGTACTTGTGGTGGTAGGTACTGTCGCGCTCGGCATACGCATATCGTTTGCGGGATCATACGGAGGCGGGATAAATCTAGAACAGAGTAAGAGGTGGGAACTGGAATGGATGGGAAGAGGCGTATAGCATCTAGGGCAGGACGCGAGACATGGTATTTACTCACGTTCGCCGGGCTCTCCTGCGCACAATGCATTCTTTCTCGTCGAGGCGACAGTTGGTGCATGGTGCTCCCGAGAACTGTGTGACATCGCATCGAACTTTTCGTGCGCGGCAGGCAAGGCAGGCTCGAGGAGCTCGATGTCGTATAGTTCGCGTATTATCGCTGGCTTGGTTGGCTTGGTGAGGGGCATTAGACCCGTCGAACGACCGTTCTGGCGGGCATACGCCGCCACGAGTGAACGAGATCGTGACGTCGTCCATACCGGTCTGGTGGATGCTAGGAAACCGAGGGTAGCTGGCTGGTAAGCTATTTTGTCACAGCAGAAAACTTTTCCGGTGAGAGCCGTTGTAAATAGGTCGGACAGGTAGGGATGAAGCACACGAGAATATTGAATTATGGCACCCTTCTGGCATGAAGCACTAATTAAGTACGGAGCACGGCTCTGGGAAGAGAAAAATCCCAAGTGTGGGGGAATAAGCAGACCCTTGCTTTTACGGACTAATGGGGGTTTAAACTAAACTACTAGTTTAAAGACCCCCAGTACGGAGTACAGCAGTGATACAGCCTCGCTGCTGCACTGGATCCGCCGCTCGAGGGCGATGATGAAGTCATGGCTACTGGCAATGGCGGCGGGCAATCGGATATGGGAAAGTTGACTGGGGAGTTTTTAGTACACAAAAAGTTTGACGTACACTGTACGGAGTACGGAGTACTTGACACGGACACACAGTAGCCTTATTGTAGGCCCACACTTGTTGACACTGGGCAGGAGCGAAAGTAACAACGCGGCGGCGAACCGCGTGTAGGGGATTTTCCTGTAATTAGTAGGTTTTTCCCCCTGAATAATTGTCAAGCTCAAATAAGGTAATACGGCGAAGTTCGGCTCTTCGCCGAATCCAGCCGCGGCATGAGTAATCACGGTGATTGGTGTTAAGGTAGCAAAGGGGCCCACTTCATTGACTTCTCCGCAAAGTACAAAGTAGTACAAAGTAGTACTCCGTCCGGGGAAATGGACCACTTGTGGGGTTGCTGACCACTGAGGGGAAGGAAATCCAAGGTGGGTGGTTGAGTGTTGAAGTGTTGAATTGGGCTGGGGCGGCTAAAACGGCGAAATCAACCTACTCCGTACATGTATGCCGTGATCCTGCGAGGTTGCCCTCTTGCCCTCTTGCCCTCATCCCTCTCTGATCATGTATATCTCCTATTTCTCCCCCAAGATGTCGGGGATACGGTTGGTTACAAAGCACTCGCCAATTTCAAGTCGGTAGGTACGCCCACGGCGTATCAGATGGAAGGAATGTTTGTTTTCGAATGATGTTAGAAGGCGGGGAGTCTCAGCAGCGGCCCTTGCGGAAGGCGTAGTCTCGAAGAATATTTACTCTAGCTGCTCTTTTGCATAGATACAATCGCCGAGGCATTTCCTTCATTTTCCATCTTCACCATTGTGTCATGTCTGTAACAATCTGCTGGCTGGCGATGATTATTGCTCTACGGGGTACATACTTGTACGGAGTACGGAGTAGGTTGCTTGCGTTTGAAGCACAAGCCAGCCAGGGCTCGCCCGCCCCAATGTGTTCAGCCACTCTGCCAGCCACTCTGTGCTGAGTTGTCATCAAATACTCGGTACCGCCGCCGGACTCAATTGGGGACTCCCCGGTTTCGCCTTCAAGGGGACTGCACAACTCGACACACCAACTTTAGAAATGCCATAAATGCGCCCGAGGCGGTCAACACTTCTCTGTACCTATTTTATATACTCGAGACAAAGCCAACAACTGCACCCGCATTCAATCATCTTCAAGTACGTCCCCAGGCTCGTTTCAATAATCGTTCAGCATACGGGTCACTTCTGCCAGCCAGGCCCAATGCATGACAGCCACGCATTGGATGTCCAGAAGCTCCAGCGAGTCGGGCATGTAATTCAGGACGCCATTCAAAAACTCATTGGCGCTCGCCAGACAACAAAGTTAGACCCGAATGCAGATGGGGAACATCAGAGTATCCCGGACTGGGACACTTACAATGCACAGCGGACACTTGTCGCTGCTGCGGGATCTCTAGTCGAGCTTGTTGGCGATCCACATAGCCGTCTCACCGAGGTATCTGCCCAGTATTTTGAGTCTCGTGCTCTTCATATTGTGGTAGATGCTCGTATAGCAGATATCCTTGCCGAGGCGGGAATTTCGGGGGTTCATGTTCATGACCTCGCCCGTCGAGTTGGTATCGAAGAGAGAAAGTTGTGTAAGTAAAGGCATGGCGTCGTCTTTGATGTGGAAAGAGGACATCTGTCGGTCCAAATCCTTGCTGCGGGCTGAGGTACTGACTGAGGTACTGGCTGAGGTGCTGACGGGGATTAGCTCGGGTCATGCGCTGCTTGTGCTCGATTCACATATTCAAAGAGGTGGGAACTAATTTGTTTGCAAACAATTCCGTTTCCCAAACACTCGTAGGCAACGAGTCTCTGCGCGCCTACATTTTGATTTTGTAAGCTCTCAACGCCCAAAGGAAGAACAGGCCACACACCTTCATTTTCTGACTGACTACGTACAGCGCCTTCGATATCTATACAAGCTCCGATTATCTCCCCAAGGCCCTCTACGATACTGTAAAGGGTCACTCGTATGCTGTTGACCAGAGTGCTTGGAACGACGCTACAGGAGCCATTGGATCAAGGTGGAATTGGCTGGAAGAGGAGACAACTCTTGCCGACATCCAAGCCGGCCGCAACGGGCCTAGAGGGACGAAGAGTGCTTATCCTGGTGTGTTCGGACAGGAACTTGCACGAATAGTGAACGAAACAAAGGATCAAGGAGCCCCTATAATTCGCCCTGAGCACGGTCTTTTCAATTTCGCTATGACGGGAGGAGGGAGGGTTTTTGGAAGTGCTCACTTGCATGGTGAGTGTAGTGAGTGTAGCCGGACCTCATAATCCTTCTCTTACGCCTTTTACCCCCCCCCCCCCCCCCGGTCCCCAAATTTACTTATGACAGCTTTTACTGATATACAAACATCAAGACTTCCCTTGGGCATCTCTTGGACCTGCGACAGTTGTTGATGTTGGCGGGGGCGTTGGTAAGTCGAGCCCGTTGGCGTATATTGACCAAATATCCCCTCCGAATGCAAGCCTTTAATAACCTTTTGAAAAAAAACGAAAAAAAGGCGGCTTCTGCCTCCAGCTTGCACAGCTCTACCCAGCCTTGCATTTTGTTCTCCAGGACCGATTACCCAGCATCGAAATGGCCCGTACAAAGGTGTGGCCTCAGGAAAATCCGCATGCGATCTCTTCAGGTCGCATCCAGTTCGTCGAACACGACTTTTTCAAACCTAATCCTGTCCAGGGGGCCGATGTATACTGGCTGCGATATATAATGCATGATTGGTCTGATGACTATTGCGTTCAGATCCTTGGTGCTCTGAGGGTGAGCATGGGGCCAAAAAGTCGTATTCTTGTTTGGTAAGTGAGTCCTTTCACATTTGAGCCACTACTTCACTTCCGTGGGCCGGGGAGCGGAGCAGAAATCATCCTCCATTGACGAAATAAATCATCAGCGATCAAGTGATGAACACGACCACGGGATGTGAGGAACTCCCTTCAGCGCCGCAGCCACTTCTTGCAAATTGGGGATATCATACGAGGTATTCACACCAGCGTGATCTCACTTTGATGTCTCTGATTAATGGCATCGAGAGAAAGCCTGAGGAATTTAAAGGTCTCGTTGAAAAGGCCGGATTGTGTCTGCGAAAAATCTGGGACTGTCGCAGCCAAGTAGGATTGGTAGAGATCGTGCTCCCAGATTCAGAGCTTTGATCGGCCTCGGTACGAAAACGATTTTTTGTTTTTTTGTTTGTTTTGGAAAGAAAGGGACTGGAAAGGAAAGCATTCGAACACTTCTAGATAGACGATATCTAGTTACACGGATTCAGACAACAAAAAAATGAAATATTTTTGACCACGAAACGACGCACGTACGAAGCCATACCGTCATCCAGGACGCCATACCAAAATCGTACACACACATTGTAAGCGCCAGCATCCTACTCATCACGTCCCATGGTGGACAATCATACAATGTTTTGACCATCTCATACCCGCTAGCCTGACGCCCAAGCAAAAGTAAAGCAGATAACGACACACACAAAGTGACAAGACGACGCCAAAGATCCCTGGGTATGAGATATGCTAAAACAAAAGAAGAAGAGAAGAAAACAATGAATCGAATACAATAGAGGGAGGGGGAGAGAGGGGAAAGAGGAGAAAGGGGGGAAAGGGGGGAAAGGGGGGAAAAGAGAATTAGCCACTGTGAGGTTAGGCAGAAAGAACATAATGAAAGAAATGACCCAAAACCTAGCTCTAGCTGGCTTAGTCGTCGTCCGTCATCTTGTCATCGCCTTGTTGAGTCAGAGTGCCGTTTTTGCCCCTCGCCAAGCGCGTAGCGCCATTGGTGTACGCCGTCCCGACGACCACCTCATCTTGGCTGGCCGTCGGCCCGCTTGACTGGAGCTTGACCTGGACCTCGTCCTCCGCCACGTCCTCGTTCGGCTCCTTGCTGTCTGGGCTCTTGACCACCACAGTGGTGGCCAGCTTGACTCGTTCCAGCCACGCAGGGGGCAGGCCCGGCCCGCTGTCCGCGTTGCCGTAGTCGCTCTTCTTAGTGCCTTTGGGCCAGCGGCCGGGGCCACGGCCTGTACCTCCTGTTTTCCGCCTAGATCCCGAGGGCCGCGACGCTGGTGTTCGTCTAGCGCTGCCGATGGATCGTCTCGGAGGTCTGCTAGGGCCCGAGCTCGGCCGCGGAGCCGATGGTCTTCCTCCTATGCCACGAGACCGATCTGTACGGCGGCCCGCTGGTGGGGGCGATACTTCGAATCGCGATGGCGGTATATCCTTGTACGGTAGCGTCCAGGCTGGTTCGGGGGTAGATTTCCCCTCTGTCTTGCAGACACTTGGACCGTCCGTCGGTTCGGTATGGGGTCCTACGTCGTCGCCGTGGTTTTCTTGAGTACAACCACTGGGTGCTGAGTGGCCATCGTTTGCCTCTGTGCTCTCCAAGACGATGGAATCGTTGGGAGGAGTAACAATTGTACCCGACCCAGCATCTGCGAAGCCATTGAGTGCAGGGCCATCCCCATTTGTGGCTTTGACTATGCCGTCAACCACCTCAGCCATCTTGTGGTCTTCGTCTTCTTCGCGATGCGCAATGGCTGTCAGGGCCGGCCCCAGTTCAAAGTTCATAGAGCTGTTGCGACCCATGACGTATGGTGTCCACGTCAAAGCTTTTGGATTAAGCGTGACATATTTCTTGGATTCCCATTTGGCAACATACTCTTTGCAATAGTCAAAATCGATGCGGAAACCGTAAAGGCCAGTCTGGGGGTCTCGCACAAGACATCGTAAGCCCTCCAAAGCCGAAACCACATCGTCCGGAGTTAGCCCCGTATCATCGGATATTTTTCGTATGCTGAGTCCCCTTGCTTTCCCCGACAAAGTCCGGGGCACAGTGGCTAGTAGGTAACGACATAACACCAGCCTCCAATAGTTGCGATAAGAAACCAACCCCATATCTGAGAGGGGTTTCTCCGGTGACCCTGTCTTTTTCTCTACACGAGTAAGCAGATAGGAGAAATCTATGAGAAGATTCCCGTAGCCTTTGCGTTGATGGATGGGCAGTGTCAAAATGCAGCTAACATTGTTCTGGCTGCTAGCTCGTTTTTCTTTGGAAAAGTAGCCGACGAAGTGATAGCCAAGATCATCGTACTCGCAGAGGACGTAGAAAAGAAACGGCTCGACGTCGTAGTAAAGGGTTTTCGATCCGAGAAATAGTTTTGCAAGCAAACAAAGATTTTGGCAATATACTGGATTTTTCCGCCCGTCCACTTCAAATACCGAGACGGACTCGTGTCGGTAAATCTCGTCGCCCGGAGGGTGTTTCGCTGGGCACTTCAGCTTGTGCCGCCAGGCCACCAGGCTCGAGTTCATGTACTTCAGGCAAAACTCGCAGATGTACAGAACCCGGTTTCTGCTATACTCTTCTGGGTAAGGAGCCGCGTACCAGGTATCAATCTCCCATCCACCAAACTCAACACATTCGATTTGACCCGCAAGTGCTGTTGACTTGCGCTTTTTGTTGGTAGCATATGCATCGGCTTCCATTGCAAGCACACTAGCCCTCCACTCATCCTCGGCTGTTTGTTTTGCATCATCAAATCGACGCCGATCCTCGGTCCCTGGCATGGTTTTCGTCGTGTCGGCTTCGGCGTCGTCAAGGATTCCACCATACGGCTTCCCCTTAGCCTCGTCTGTCTCTTTGTCGAAAAATGAGTAGAATGGCTGGGAATAGCCAGACGAAATAAACGGGGCAGTGAGAGTTGTGGGATCTATAACACTGTTTCGCCGTCTACCACCACGTGGTTGAGAGACACTCCCCCTGTTGGCTCGTCTTCTGCTAGGCCGAAGAAGAACCTCACGAAGCGACGATGGTTTTGCTCGAATTCGTAGGATAAGGGATGAAGAAGTTTTGTTAACCACTGTGACATGCGTGTTCTTGGGTACCTTGAGTCTCAGCCTTCTTGTAGGGCGTCCCGATTCACCTGTAGAACCGTCCTCACTGTCACCGCGAGATGACCTGTGCTCCTCATCTGTATTATGGCGTCGTTTCCTCAGGCTCATTCCATGGTCATCAACTTCAACAGAAGCCGTTTTCCGTTTGCGGAGGGTTCTTGGTTCATCCACAAAATCGCTAACAGATTCGGATTCGGGTTTACGAGCCTTTTGAGAATGTCGAGTTTCTCTACTCGAATGGCGGGATGCGGAACCTCCCCTGACCGGGGTTGACTCGACCGGATGATCAGAAGGCTCTTGGGTTGTCTCTACACCATCCATTGCATCTGGGTCTTCGATCTCATCTTCAGTGCATTCCGGGCATTTCCACTTGCCTATACCCATTAGCCTTTACCGTGCACGGGCCTCTGTTTGAGGGGCTTACCATTTCCACTGAGCGAGTTTGCAGCTTTTGCACATTGTTTATGAGCTACAATTGAGAGGTCCATTAGCAATGGTTCTGAAGCGAACTGGCAAGGGGGAGGAGCGCAAACCATTTTCTTCACAAACGGTACAGGTCAATGTCGCGGTTGAACCGTCCGCTAGATTGCCCTTTTTACATAAAACGCAGATATTCGTCTCTGGGTTATCCGAATCATCATCGGCCTCGTCGTCATTTCCCTCCGGCTCCTCTTCCCAGGCGGCATCATCCTCGGAGTCCCCAGCAGCAGGTTGAGAGTATGTGTCGCTCTCGCTGTCTTCCTCTTCCTCTTCCTCTTCCTCTTCATCCATCTCACCCGGTTTGATCTTGACCGCACCAACACCCTCGTTATCATCGTCGTCTTCGTCTGCAGTGGAGGATTGATCGGCGCCATCTAGCTGGTTTGGTCCATCATATCTGTCAACTATATCGTCGTCAGGTACCCCCTCGGCATCCTGATCATAGTCTTCTTCATCATCATCTCTGGAAGATGTCTCCTCGTCATTTCGATTCTCGGTTGTGGAGGCAGTGTTAACAAATTGTATGTTCCGAGCGTCTTTTTCATCCAATTCGTCGCCTTCTTTATCCAGATTCATAACGTCTGTATCACTCATCCGAACATCGGCATCGCTTATGGACCTTGTGTTATCATCTTCTGTTTTAATAACCATGGCAAGCGCCGCCATCTTGCTTGGCGATTGATCTTCGTCTATATTGGCAGCAATGCCACAATTCTGGTAACTTATATCGTCCTGTGATAGAGCGGCACTCTGCTGAAGCTCTTCATCCGTAAGCATGTCGCGCGCCATACCAAACGAGATGCTGACTGGCTGGTGGTTGATTCCGAGCTACGCGCGCAAGTCCTCAACCCGTTGATTTTTTTTCAAGGGCGGGAATCCATAACACGGGGAAATAGAATTCGTTTACGATCCGTGTTTGGACAAAGTCGGGGTTGGTTCAATAGTTGCAGTTTGTCGTTCGCCTGCAGTGCTTGTCGAGTAAATAGATTCAGTTTCGTGGGGTTGTCGTTGCGACGCGCGCCGAGCAGAGTTGAGAGGCGCCAAAAATGACCGAGTATGGAATTTATGGAAAAGCTCGGTCCTAAAACACGTTAAGTAGACAAGAAAAAGTTTGGATGCTTCAGATCTAGAGTCATGTTGGCATTTTCATTTCCCAGCACGAACATCCGTCCATACATACACATCACCTGGCCTGGGAATCACACTTCAATGCACAGACCCACTAATTCAAATATCGGGGCACATCACAAAAATATTCTCTATAGAGATATAACTCCATAAATACTATTTACCCGTAGTTAATCCGCTTGACACCTGATTATCCAATCCGATTTTCCCAATTGCGAATCATGAATTGGCTGAGATATCTCGACGACGAATTACCCCCATTGAAACCGAAAGCTACGAAGTATACCAGCTGCCTTTCTGGTTCTCTACCTGGCCGACTGTGGATTTCATTCTTCAACTATGCCTGTCCCTTTCGAAGCCTTGATTCCTTATGGAATCATGACTGTCGTACGTGTATCCTTCCCGACATTACTATGGCTACATTTCTCAATCCCTAACCTGTTATGTCTAGATGTTTGGCGTTACTGGGGTCGGCCTAGGACTTGTCAGGAACTGGCAGAACGGAGGTAAACGACCGCGTTCATCTCTAGACCGATGGGATAAAGTGCGCACAAGTTATATCCGTCCCTCGCCTGATAGCATTAAAGCTAACTTTTGAGTAGCAAAGTAGGAGATGACAAGCGACAATAGGCGAAAGAAGATCGAGACATATGAGAGCTAATCGCGTTTTAACAGTGATGGAGCGAGATATGCGCCTCACAGGAAGCTTAAGAGGACAAACCGACCGGCCCGAAGCACCACCAGGATTCGAGTTCAGTAATGGATGGAAGGAATGCTCACCCACAACCATTAGCTTACGGACCGAGATTACTAACTTACCCACAGCTCGAGAGAAGAATTGCATAATCGAAAAAAACGATCCTACACCCAGTACGAAGGACATATAACGTATCTCTCCTCTGCGTGATGGGCCCGATATTCTGGGTGCGAGTTTTAGGCAGTTGCATTGCGAGAAAATGCTATGGGGGAGCAAACCAAATAGCATAACAGCACCCAAATTTCCGTCATGTTCTTGAGGGAATTGGAACCTATTGGGAGCAAATGATGAGTTTATATTTCGATTTTGGCTCTATTTTTGTTCAGACTCTCCAGTAGCATGCAAGCCTGGCAGATAGCCTGACTAGACATGTAACCACATCTTGTACATTTTCCAAGAGTTTGAAGCGTTTTGCCGCTTTTTTCAACAGACCGACTTTCGCGAGACCTTTGTGTTTTGGAAGGTGGACTTGTGATCTCAACCTCCAAGGATGCGTCTACCTTTGTCTCTCTAAGTGACGCCTCTAACTGTGTCATCTCACTCTTGTTGCCGCTGATATTGGCACCGCATCCTCCGCTTCCCCCCCCGGCGGATAGTTGTTCATGGCCAGTGCATCCGCAGTTCGGCTTTGATGATCCAGGGACGAGTCTCGCCATGTCCTCCCCGCTCCGTACTATATCCAGAATAGCTGTTGGTCTTACGCGCTCGAGATTTTTGATCAGACTTCTTGCAGTGCCGCGAAAGGCCTCGGGGCTGTATATACACTCGGTACTGAAATACACAAGCTTCTTGTGGTGAGCGTATAACACGATTTCCTTCTCGTAGGAATACTTGAGGGGTTTGCTTCGCTTGACATCGCCGGATGAGTCCCCTGTCACAATGCTTGTACTCCTTGATAGCCGGGGAAGGTCGCCTCGTAACAGGTTCATGAGTACAGTTTCCGCTACATCGTCGGCGTTGTGACCCGTAACAATATGCTTGATTCCTAACATTTTGGCCCCGCGATCAAGGGCTTGGCGCCGGAAAACACCGCAGTAGGTGCAATTCCCTTTCTTGCCTATGGCGTCAACGACTTGATCCATAGTCCAGCCGTATAGTTCAGAATACCCGACAATTTTTAAAGGCATTCCGTAATCAACAGAATTCTGCTTAACCGTCTCAAGAGAATCATCTCGATATCCCGTAATACCTTCGTCTATGCTCAGTAGCACTAGATTGAGGCCGTAGTTATGTCGCTCATTGAGGGTTTTCATTACGGAGGCGAGAACAGTCGAGTCCTTGCCGCCCGATGCTCCAATTGCAACACTCTCTCCGGGTTGGAATAGCCCAGACGAGGTAATGGTATGATGTACTTCTTCTTCAAAAATGGTAATGAAGCATTCTTTACAGAGCTTCTGATGATTTTTTGGGCGCTTGACAAGGGCGCGCGATACTTTGCATCTCGCACATAATATTGGTGCCATCTGAGGCAGAGGCTTGATCAAGTGTTTTGAAGGGTCGTCGTTAATATGCAGTCTTCGGTATAGATCCAAGCAAATTCTTAAAAAAAAAAAGATCTTGACAATAATTTGAAAGAGACACCATTAGATCAATATCAACTGGAAGCACCGAGGATTGATAGTCTGCGACTGACATCCTTGTCAGGTTTCGTGCACCCCACCTTTTTCGAAATGTCAGTCTTGGCTCCAGAAGAGCCACATGTGGCGTAAATGCCCCACCACTTCAGCCACAACCCTAGCATTAAAATCTCCCTTCAAATCCCACAAGAAATTATTCACGAACTTTTTTACTCTACGCCCAACTACCACACAACTCAACCACCAATTCCCACCGTTGAGAATCACCATATCCGCAAAAATGGTAAGCAATCAAATATTTAGAGGCTGATAAAAACTTCATTTTGGCATTCCTGTCATCATAGAGCTAGCAATTGGACATGTTGTATTTCAACAACTCTGAATCAATTCCGCCTTGGACAAAGAAATTTGCTCCTTGGTGAAGAATCTGGCTGGAGTCGCAATGGCGGGCAGAAATGTCTCTATATTGCGGCTCGTTAGAGTTCAAGGAAGACTTTTTTTGTGTGATCAATTCACTGATGTCTTCTTTTCTCAATGACAGCCTCCCAAGTCTGGAAAGAAGGTCGCTGCGGCACCTTTCGGCAAGAGCGCCGCCTCCAAGAAGGGACCCAAGGTATGATATCCTTTTTCTCACTTCTATCACTCTTCCACTGACAATGATTGGCACAGAACCCTCTCCTTGAGAAGCGCCCCCGCAACTATGGCATTGGCCAGGACATCCAACCCCGCCGGAACCTCGCCCGTATGGTGAAGTGGCCCGAGTATGTTCGTCTTCAACGCCAGAAGAAGATCCTCAGCATGCGCTTGAAGGTCCCCCCGGCGATTGCCCAGTTCCAGCACGTCCTCGACCGCAACACTGCCGCCCAGGCTTTCAAGCTCCTCAATAAGTACCGCCCCGAGACAACCACTGAGAAGAAGGAGCGTCTCCTCAAGGAGGCCACCGCCGTCAAGGAGGGCAAGAAGAAGGAGGATGTCAGCAAGAAGCCTTACACCGTCAAGTACGGTTTGAACCACGTTGTTGGTCTCATTGAGAACAAGAAGGCCTCGCTTGTCCTCATCCCCAACGATGTTGACCCTATCGAGCTTGTTGTCTTCCTCCCCGCCCTCTGCCGCAAAATGGGTATCCCCTATGCCATTGTTAAGGGCAAGGCCCGCCTCGGAACTGTTGTTCACAAGAAGGTAAGATGAGCAATTGCCTAATTTATATGACTTAAAAACTAACGGTTTCTTTCAGACTGCCGCCGTTCTCGCCTTGACCGAGGTCCGATCCGAGGACAAGACTGAGCTCTCCAAGCTCGTCTCCGCCATCAAAGATGGCTACCTCGAGAAGCACGAGGACAGCCGACGCAAGTGGGGTGGTGGTATCATGGGTGCCAAGGCCCAGAAGAAGATTGAGAAGAAGCAGCGTGCTGCTGATCTTGCCATCAAGATCTAAGCGGGGTTAGGTAACAGGGTTGTGATTCGGTTTATGGTTCTTGTGCTTCCCAGAATTGGCATTTGGAGTCCTGGAAAATTGGTGCAGCATTTGGTTTGGTTTGTGCCCAAGATGGTTGTTCGGTAATGATCATGATGCGGAATACTTAGCTTGAATACCACGTCGGTTTCCGGCTATCTTTCCCTTTTATCGGCCCATTCATGCATCTTGCCTACCCAAAAACAGTGAGATAGACTACAGAAGCCTCCTTAAGCGAGCTTCGGTACTGTGCCATATTAAAAAATCATGTCACCCGAAATGGATCTCTAGTAGGGACTGCCAATAAGAAGCAAATATAATCTGCAGTACAAATCGATTGATGCAATCATGGCCTTTGAAAATCAAGAAATCAAAAACACTGAACTTACACACATCTTATTATGTCTTGCAAATGGGCTTTTTGCCATCTTGGCATTCTTGTACCCACATATGAACAGGATTTACGCAGAACAGTCGCCGGTTCAAGCCAAAGCAAGTGACTGCATAAATGAAATAATGTCTCCAAAAAGAAAAGAGACATGAAGGAGCTTGAAGCCGATTTTCATGAAGCTTCCTAAGTGTGAAGTACCCCGTAATAGGAGGTAAAGGGCGCTGTGACATGATGCAATTATAGTCCGTAGAAATGTCTGGTACGAAAAAAAAGTTGAGAAAAAAGTCATGGAGGAAACTGAAGTCAACCCCTGAACCAAACATTTCTAATATCCCCTGTCACATCTGAGGGGGCTCCGTGATCGATGTTGACACCGTTCCGACGAGGAAGTCTGGCTGTCGATCGCCAGTCACGTCTTGTCAACCAAGAAGAAAAGAAAAAAGAAGATCACCATTCCGCTACGCTCTCAGTTTGTAAATCCACCGCTGTCACAAGGCAGCATTCGCGTATTGGAGATCTCCTCCCCCTTTTTTTGCCATTCGTCCCGAATTGGGATGATAGTAGTACTAGATGATAATACTGCCGTAGGTTAGGGTTAAGCGTACTCCGTACATTTCGTCGCCCATTTTGTTGTTTGCATCTTCCCCTGGAGGGTCTTGCTTCGCTTGGGCTATTCCAATCATCTCGCCCTAAGTGCATTCCTTAGTTCGGATTTACCGGCAGAGAGCGCAAAGTTTCTCGGGCGAATAGTGGCCATCCGTTCATCTGCGTGGGGGTTACCTCTACTCCATACTCCGTACATACAGGGAGACGAAGGACGACAGTTGAAAGTTCGTACGTACTACGTGTACTAGTTTACACTATGACCCTCTCACCCCACACCCAATGCTATGGTGGTATTGGCATTGGGCCCCATATTCGGGGAATGTTTGCGCTCCGCTTACACTCGGAGCACTAAACATCGATGTTTCGAGAAGAGCGCGAGAATTGGCAATAATGGATACCGCTTTGTTTGACTGGTAAGCATGAGCATCTCGAATCAGGGGGTTCGTTCCCATTGCCTGCCCACATAGGAAATTATCAAGTATGATACTGTACGTGTATGGAGTACTGCTTCTGTTCCATTGGCCTGTTGACCCCAATATCGAAGAAGTCCATCCGTGACACAATGATACGGAATATTTAGTAGTTCATGTTAGTGGCGGGACCCAGTTTACAGAGTGCGTTGGATTAATAGATTGGCGCTTAGATCGGGTCAACATGTCGGAAATACCAATGTAGCTTCACCGCTATTACAAGGGCTTAGAATGCCCACTTTCTAATAATACTCTGCTTCAATCCTTTCAGAGGAGGCATGCTAATGGCTCAACGAGGAGAAGCTCAAAATTCCATAATGGCAAGTAACACCGACGTGCATACGCCCAAACCCACCAGCCCACCCCTGTCTTACGACTACTTGCACGTACTCCTCGGACACGCTGGACAAGGCGGGCAGCCAAATGTTGAGGGCACGGGGGTCTTATCAGGGAAATGGTTCTGAAAATCCCGGATCCTTGCATCTGTTGTGTTCAAGACGAGTTTGCTGAAGTGGCTAATCTTCTGAATCAATTCATGTTTGGGGCTGGTTCCAAGCGTCTCTTCAGGCCGTCTTGTGAATAAACCGGCCAGGGGCAAGGGTTTGGCGATCCTCGAGCCAGATTGGTTTAAATGAAGTCTTCTCTCTCTCCGCATAATAGCCTTCCGAGTACAGAGTACTTCTACCCCAGTTCTTAAGAAGCTGTCCGCGTGATGAGAATGCATCTCGCTTCATTTGGTCCATCTCATTAATCTCATTTAGTAAACAGTGTTTCGTGGCCTGGATGCCTGCCAGGCTCCCCACACTATTTTTTTTCTTTTTCCTTCTTTTTTTCACCATATTCCCCCCCCTCCCTTCATTTTGCTTCCTTACAATATCCAACTTCCCATTGGCACCCGGGTGAGAGGAAAACATATTTTAGACGCCCTAGGGTTCAGGACAATGCTGCACAAAGTCAAGTGGAGAATTAGAACTGCTGAGACCCTGGAATCTCTCAACAAATCTACTACTAGTTTACTAGGATCCGTAGTTTACTCCCCACGCCCGCCCCACGTCCTTGATAGTCAAGTAAACTACATAGTTTACTCCGTTTAGTTTAAGCCAACTCGCTATTACGAAGTTCTCCGCACGGAGTATTACGTGTAGTTTAGTATCAAGTAGTAGACATCGATTTCTGCTATGGGAAAAAAGCAAACTTAAAAGAATGCCATCGTTGTGCTCTTTTGCTCTCTCTCCCCTCTCTTTCCCCTCCTATCTCTATCCACTTCTCCTCTTCTCCTCTCGTAAGAAGTAGTAATTCATACACACCATCGTACAAGTAATTACATTAAATCCACAGTATATCGAGCTATCATATCTTTTTACTGCCCAGTCCGTCCACCACGTTTTGGGCTTGTCCTGCTTCATTTGCACAATGTCTTGATTAAACCGACCAAGCCATTCATCTTTTTCGATAGCTCTCGGGGCTTGCCATGTACTCTGTACTTCTGCTTTTACGGAGTATGGTGACTGGGGGGTAGCTTTCTGTGTGATTTTGGGGGGGAGGGGGAGGGGGGGAAATGGGGATAAAGAGGCGAGCTTGAGAGATACCGCGCGATAAGCAGGGGCTCCCCTATGCACCTGCCCCTTTCTGCTCCTGGCATGTTTCTGTGCTGTCTGTCGAATGCTTGTAAACTACATACTCCGTAGTTTATTTGCTTTATTACTGTACTCCGTATTGTGCTCTGTATTCATACACCCTGCGTATTCTGTGCAGAATGCACAGAATGCATACGTGTAGTCTGCACAAAAGCGATACGTACAGGCCGTGAGCCGTTGACAACATGGAACCTACTCGCGTGCCTTACAAGCATCCTGCCGGATCTCATCCTCCCTGGGCTTGTACCCCCATCATTATGCCAGATATCCCCCAGCACTCTCCTCCCCGGATATGCTTACGCGCGCCGTAACCTTGGGCCTGGTCTGGGGTTCACTCCCATCTCCCATTTCATATTCCGTAAGACTTTGATAAAGGTATTAATATCTTGGCCTCCCACCGCTCTGCAAGTTTGTTCCCCTTCCCTTTCCCCTTCCCACCCCCTCTATTTTCCGGTCCTCTATCAAAGCCTGTAAATCTGTAAGTACTGTGTGTGCCAGAATTCTCCTTTTCCTTTTTCCCCTCCCTAACGAGTCGACTATCATTCTCAATTGCCATTCTGCTTCCCTCGATTGGTTTTGTTCTTCTTCGCCCCGTGTCCTAACTGTTCATACAAAGAGTTTGTACATCATGCATGTTAAAATCATCTTCCCTCTACATATCCTCCCCCCTTCCATCAATGTTTTTTTGCTCCTCCTTTTGTCCATCTTGGGCGCATTTTCCGTCGCAAACGAGAGCTTTCCCGAGTACTAACATTTAAGATTCTGAAGCTGAGCAACGCCTTCAGTTATCTCGACGTGGCAACCGACTAGTAACTCGAACCAAAAGTGGGACCTACTGGTTAGCTCTTATCTACGGAGTACGCCTTTTTCCTAGACGAGAACTTGCCATTCGTGACAGGCGACCAACGCCGAACCACCATCGGCCAACATCGGCCAACATCGACCACCATCATTCCACACCCTCAGGACCATCAGGAAATTTCTTTGACTGGCGTGACGAATCAACTCACCATCCTGGTAAGTCAATAAAATAACTCGTCCAATCACCAGGGAGTATGATTGGTGCGGTGGAGGGGGGGGCAGTCTGCATGCAGCAGTACTACCCTACCGACTTACACCAGCGGGGCGCAAAATGGTGTTGCCATGCGCCAAAGCCCTGCTTTTTCATGGATGCCATCAGCTCCCGCTCGTTGAGAGAATTTATCTCTCATTTATTAGTCCGAATGACTGAGGGTCTGACCCGATTATCCAGTCTTCGTCTTCACCTTAACTATCCTCTTTTCTACCAAGCTTCGCAGGAATCCGAACTGATCAACCCTTAGCAGCACACCGCCAAGTTATCCGGTGACGCCTTTTTATCGCCAGATACATAATAAGTCTATATAAGTATACAATGGCTTACGAAGGAAGTAAGTGCAAAGCTTGAAACCCTATTCCAAATAGCAGGCAATTATTCGCTTGGTGCTATTGGATACATCCAAGACAGCCCCTTGATTAATTCGTCCTTGAAGTGGCAGAGAAGATAATTAACTCAATGGCTCTGTAGCTGACAAGTTTCACTATGCACTGAGTTCCAACCAGGCGTGGGCAGGCTATAAAGCCCATCAGAATCCCACCTTTTTCAAAAATTTGGCCGCAGGCCAGTCGCCACAGATCCGTGAGAGCCCCTTCTTCGACCCTCGCAGCCTTATTCAGGACTAACCGTCGCCGATCAGTTTGGATTGGTTGTGCGGACTCCCGAGTTCCCGAAACCACGATCCTTGGCCTCCAGCCTGGCGATGTTTTCGTTCATCGTAACATTGCCAATATCATTTCGCCCACCGACATCAACACTGCAGCCGTCATTGAGTTTGCCGTGGTTCACGTCAAGGTGAAGCACATTGTCCTGAGCGGCCACTCTTCGTGTGCTGGCTGTGTAGCAGCAGTGAAGGGTTCGCGTATTGGGGGCGTACTGGACACATGGATAACACCCCTCAGAGCTCTACAGAGTCAAAACTCAGATGAGTTGATGGCCATCCGGGACGACCACGCCCGTTATGTCCGACTCGCTGAACTCAACGTGCAAGCGGGAGTTAATACTATCATGTCCAATTCTTACGTCCAAGATGCTATCAAAGACCGTGGTCTTGAAGTACATGGATGCCTATATGACATTGCGTCGGGCCGCCTGCGCGATCTTGGCTTCGGAACCGATGGGCTCACACGTTCCACCGGCTCTGATAGTGAGGAGCTGGTGCGTGGTCGTCATGCCACCCTCGTCTTCCGGAACGGAACTTCTGCCATGACGGCCCGATAAGCGACACAGCAGTGTTTGCCATCAGTTTCGGCTAGATGGGGAAGTGAGCCGGGGAGAGGAGTGATATAATTTTAAGTTGCCGAGAACTGAGAGCTGTTCTCCAAGCATATATTACATGGTTGATTTGGGAACCGAAACTGCTTTAGTTATGCAGAAGGAAATTGGGAACACATGTTTTTGGCGTGGACTTTTTTGTTTGTTTTATTTATAATTTGCCCAAACTTTACATTGCATGGACGGAGTCTAGGAACAGACAGGATATAGGCCATATATTGGCATTCATTGAGAGTACCAGCGACTTGGTTACGGATGTGAAGGCGATTTCGCTAGCTATGTTTTTTGCTCAAACTCGGAAAGAAGTTCTACATTACTCTGGTGGTGACTGAAAATCTGGATTAGCCCTTTTGTGCTTCCTCCCGACAGACTGATGCTGCTTCGTGTCTTCGATATGTATTATAGTCTCCGATTTTACTTTGAGACTTTTCCACAAATATGATTTTTAGGGTGCATATCGCGATAGACAGTTTTATCTGTGGTAGAATTTGATTGCCTCTAGGGACATTAGGGTCGTAATAGACTAGCTAGGCGAATGCCCGTCTCCCCATCTTTAATCAACATGTCAAAAAGAAAACCAGCACCTTGAATGCCTCTGCTTCTGCCGATCCCGTAAGGCCGATCCCGCAAGTCCATTCAAGGAAACAACCTCTAATATGGCGACAGCGGCATCCAGGTCGTTTTTCACTTTCCGCAATAGAAAAAAACAATCAACCGAGGACGAGCTTGAAGATGTCGTTGAACACAAAGTAGCTGCCAGCGGGGTCCTTGAAGAGCTGGAAGGTCTGGGTGTAGTTCATTGGGTTCTGCTCCTCGTCGACCTATTGGGTTGTTTACTTGATTAGCCGGCTTGTCATGGAAGGGTAATTCCTGCGTGGAGCTTTGCAGCGCGTTTGATATTTTATGTCCTGATACGAGGAAAGAGAGGGAGGCACTTACGAGAAGCTGGCCGGTGACGAGGATGATGATGCCGTCTTGGACTGTGGGTTGGGCATCGAGGGTCGAGACCTGATGCTTAACCTTTTGGAAGGGAAGGCCCTGTGGAGAAAAAGGTATGTTAATAGGCTTTCCCCTTCCCCTCCCATGATATTATGCCGTATATGAAGGTTGGGTTTGAAATGGGAGCCATCTTACAGCGAGCTTTTCGACAATAGCGTTGTCACCGAGGGACGAATTGGACTCGAATGTCAACATCGATTGCTCGCGCTAGAAATATCGGGTACCAAGTTAGCCTCGAAGGAGCTTGATAGTGGGGGAAAAGCGCGTGTTTGCGTACGTAGAGAGCCTTCAGACCAGGGCGGTTGGTGTCGAACTGGTTGTAGTAGAACTCGACGAATTGCTCTATCAGAGACGGGGCGGCTTGATTAGCTCTTGTGCGCTTTTGGTGTTTGAGACATGTATTCGAGTGTGGCGCGGTAGAGGGGACTTACTCGCGACAGCTTCAAAGTCTAGAATGAACAGGCGAAAGTTAGCATGAGCTGGGCAATATATCATTTGAGAACGAAATCAAGGGCGCCGCGGCGGGAGATTTTTTGGCGCGAACCAAGTGGTAGAGCGCCGAGGGGTCGAAGATGGAGGTTTAGTCCGTCTGTCCCGTATCTCCCTGTTCACTTAAAAATAGGAACCTGTGTCACATACCGGCCATTTTGTCAGGATTACTGGGAATCAAGTATAAAGATGTCGCACACAGTATATCTGAATCAGATTCTCTTGAAAAGCGAGAAAAAGCTCGGAGTGGGAGGGAAGGTGGGGGGGGGGAAGAGTTGGCGAGAAGAGTTGGCGAGAAGACGTCAAGCGGAGTCGAGAAAATAGAATGGATTTGTGGTATATGCGCCTTAACTATGGGCTCCTAATACGTCGACACCTTAAAACAGTTCTGCCACGGTAAGGGTAGAAAAAAAAACAAGGCCAAAGGGCTTTTGGGAGAATAAGGCGGGGTCTTTGCACAATCTTTGGTGTGGTGGGGGAGATGAGGGGGAGGGGTTAGTCTGCGGTATCGAGTATTCCAGTACTTTCCAAGCCTTGTGTGTTCCTAGCATTTGAGAACAATGCATCGATGACGGCATATTCTAAATAGGTACAAGTATCCTGAACCAGAAATTTTTTTTTTTCTTTTATTCGTCCTCTGAAAATTAAAAATCAAATACCATATTCACCATATTCACGCCTTTTATTTTGCTTCTACCGCGACTGACACCAATATCAACCGACCCAGGATCCAAGCCAAAAAACCGCCCTGACTAATTACTTGGACTGAAACAACAGGGGGACCCGTTAGGCCACTAATTACCCAAACTTACATATTAGACACGAATTAAGCACCTATCGGGTCGCCCGTTTAACATATAATCCAACACAAAAAAAAAACTTTTTTCCTACCCAAGCAATTTGACCTTCAAAGTCCAGCCCTTCAGACCTCCAGAAGAACCAAAAAGGCTCGATGCGAGCGTTTCTGGATGCCTGGCCTGAATCGAGCTTTAGGTATCAAGATTTGAGCTCGTGGCTCCTATCTCTCCATTAAGGCCAATGGTGCTTGAACACGATTGTTGCATTGGCGTTATTCCAACCGTCTTTTTGATCAATTTTGCTACCTAACCTTCTGCCAGATTCTTCTTCTTCTTCATCTTCTTCACTCACTGAAAGGTAAGATTTTCTCCCGATTTTCTTTTCTCTCTTTTTTTTTTTCCAATCATTGCGAGGCTTCGCAATTGCACTCCTGACATGATGATAAAACTCGCTTTAAGAACGGCCAACTGAAATATTTTATATTGGTGTTGACTTTCACAAGTTTCCTATTAGCCTGACCTGTCATCTGTGCACTCTTGCATCACTCCTTTCAAATCCTACCAAGATTTGTTTTACTAACTACTATTCAAGACAGGTGCACCCATTGAATGCCTACGGCTTTCAAGACAGTCTGTAATGTTTGTTTGGCCTTAGAAGTTAGCCTAACCTGAACTTCTACTTTATAACAGCCCATGTGTGATCAGCCATTGATTGCTGTATATAAAAAGATGTATTAATAAACCAAGTTATACTAGCCTTGCCTTGCCTCCAAACTTTTCGCAGGTGTGTAATGATGAACAAAAGGATCATGTTGCTGTTGTTCAAAACTGGCTTGATATTTTCCCTCCGTTAAGATAACTCGTAACTCCATACTATAACGTATAGTCAAACACCACACTGAGATGCCCACCACCCATGCGATAACATGCACGTAAATTAAACATGTCCAATGGCGGCAGGGAAATCGGGATATTGAAAGCACGGCACCCGAAGTCTCAGGCTTGAACAAAGAGAATTCAAACTAGGAGAGGGGGTTATGCCAAAAAGGAGGGGATGAGTCTTCCAACCCATTTTAACACTTGGGTAACCCAAACAACAAGACTGGATGGCAATACACAGATAATAGACAAGGCAGAATAAGTGGGCTCTGTCAAACGAAGAGTAGGAGAGCAGGGTAAGGCAAAATGATCGAGACGGGCCGGAATGATGCCACCTAAGAAACCCAATCATTTCCACTGGCTTCGAGTATTCTTTCCTGAACTTGGCTTCTCCGTCATGCATCATATATCATTACCTCAGCTCCCTCATTGAGAGGGACTTGAGACTAGGTATCGCTGTTTCCTGATAAAATTGGGATATGAGTTCGAAGGAATGAAGAAAGGCTTTTGGGGAAGAATAGGCCGATTCGAAATGCCGGCTATAACTCCTCCTCCTCTTCCATCATCCCGCTGGCGCTTTCTTCCTTTGGTGGTACTTTGGGTTCCTCTACCGTTGACAATGGCGGCTGCGAGAGTTTTGAGCCGCTGGCCGCTTTGGCAAGAACCTCATCCATTCCCGAAAGGGCAGTCGAGGGTCCTGAAAACTTGGCCGGGCTCAAGCCTTCTGGAGGGTTTGGACCGCTGATACTAGGTCGGTGTTTTTTCATCGGACTCCCTACAGTGGCTGGATCCACCTTGAGCAATGCTGTATTAGCCTCTGGCGGCGTTAATTGACCGGCAGGAGACAGTCCTGTTTTCGAGAGCGAGGATGCGGCACCTGGAGTGCCTGATCTCGAGTCCGAGGCCGCAGCGCTGTCGGGATCGGCGGAATGAGCCCTCTTGAGCTGCATGGGGCAAACTTGTTAGGCTTTTCTTGCACGCTGAAAACATGTTAAGGGCTAATTCAAAGATAAAATGCGCACCTTCATTCTGTTAACCCCGTCGGCCAGCTCGCCCTGAAGAGCAGGGTCTTGGGTTGTATCCATATCTTTATCATCCACATCCTTCATTTTTCCTAGGAGGCCGTCGTCGTCGTCGTCGTCGTCATCGTCACTGAGTTCATGCATTGCATTGACTCCTCCATTGCTCTTCTTGCGTGCCTTACGTGAGGTCTCGACGTGGTCACGGAATGCCGAGAAGCCGACAGTGCCACTTGTTTTCAGAGGACCGAGGCTTGAGAAGTCGAGTTGGCCGGAACGGCGTTTTGCGGCACCGGAGGTTTGCTGCGATGCTTTGGGAGCAATCACGCCGAGCTTCTGCAATTGGCCTACCGGAACAAAAAGGTTAGCAGCCAGCTGCTACAATGGTGACCTCTGATTCACTGCATCCCCTACTGTGTCCAATTCCGGAAGAAAGATTGGGTAACTTACGTTCGCCCCTATAGAAAAAGGTGAATGTAGCATAGGGTTTTTCAGGTCCATCAATGCCAGTCACTGTTTGGGTACTGATAGTGCTTGGGTCCAATGACTTCGGCTTTGCGAAACTGGTGGTATGTTCTACGTCGGCGTCTATGCCCGTGCCGGTTTTGGAAGAAGAATTGGCGTCGGCCTCGTCATCATCGTCGTGGGCATCAAACTGAGGCGAGTATTCGCCCTTCTTGATCTCGCCGGATGCAAGAACACGGAACATGGCCACCTTGATCTGTCCTGTGGCTTCCGGTATGTCGTCGTCGTCGTCATCGTCCGAAAGAGAGTCATCGTCAAGAACAGCTTCGATAGGGGAGCCATCATCAGCGCCGTAGCGTAGAGTATCGCGGGAACCGCCGTTAGACGGGACAGAACCACCCGAAGTAGCTTGCTGTCGCCTCCGCCTCCTTTCAAATTTCTGTCGGCGGCGTTCTAGCTTCTCGGCAGCATCATGCCCTTTGAGATCCAGGCCATTGAGCCAACGTTCAAGGCCAACCTCACGAAACAAAAATTCTCTCTCGGCTAGCCCTCCACCTTCGGCATCGGGGACTTGGACCCATCGACTGTTGACCCATGTCTCCTCCCCGGGACGTAGTAATGTAGCTACTTCTTCTTTTGCCCTGCCATCGAAATATATGTAGGCGGCGATGGTTTCATTGGAAGAGTTCGTCATGGGAATATACGGGTTCACCGTCGAGGCACGTCCGGAATCGCCTCCGCTAGGCATGGAGGCAACATACTGGGGCTTGGGGCGGGGGTTGTCATCGGTCGGTTTTGGCGTCGAGTAAGGAATAGCAAGGCCTGGCGTGAGGAGTGTGATTGAAATGGCAAACCGGGCAGCCTCGGGCTTATTCGTTTCGGAGTTGAGCTGCGGTTGGGGGACAGGGATATAGGAACTAATTCTCGAGAATCGCGACTGCCGTTGAACGCCGTGCTCGGGCAAGGGTGCTCCGTTCGCGTGCACACTGACAGCGATCCCTTTAAAGCAAGGCATCGTGGCAACAAATCACAAGTCTGCTGACTGTTGGTACACAGTCAGAACTTTATGCTGATAGTTGCTCGCGAGGACATGAACCAACGTAGTAGGAGAGGACGAAAACCCGCGAGTCCTTTTCGGTACGTGAACTATCCGTAGCTGGAATTTAGAAGGCTAGACAGGTGGGGTGGTCGTGAGAGGGTCTAAGGAATATCGAGTAGCTCGAAATAGTCGCGATTTCGGAGTGCTGCGCCCCTGATATATCTCAGTAGTAGAAACGTCTAGCGTGGAGTGTTTCCAAATATGCTGTCAGACAAGAATGACGCTCGTTTTATGCGGAGAGGTGGTATAGGCTGGGAGCAATGAAGTCAAGCCCAGTGGAAACATACAATAAGGGGGGGGGGGACACAGAGAATGGGGTGGGGTACAGGCTGCAGCCTGGTTGAAATTTTCTTCTCGAAAGCTAATGGAGAGGTTGCAGAATCGAGTTGTCACGAAGCACTAATGCGAATCTGCTTTTGAGGAAGAGCGGTATGCGATGCCTAGGAGTCGGTTGGGGTCGAGTCGACGGAGTATGGAGTGGGTGTTGTGGGGAATGATCTGGCAGGGGATAATTGTGGTTGAAATGAGGGTGGTGGGTGTGGGTTTTGGTAGGTGAATGTGTTAAGGTCCAGCACATTATTAAAACCAGTGAATGGACAAGGCCTGGGGTGGGTCTTGACAGGCTGGTACGGCACTGGACTGAACTGACTTATTATCGGGGTCTGTTTGAAATATCGGGAGCTAGTCACGGTGGAGCAGCTTGGGTTTTATGGGAGCTGTGTGAGCGCTATCACTGCATGTTTCACCATCTAGATACCTGACAGCTTTGAAGAGGGAAGCATCGGACAAGATACATCTCTTTGTACTATTTATTGATTATTCTCTGTCTACGTGGTAGGTCACTGTTTTCCTGACTTGGAATGATAGATTTAATAGATTTCCTCTCCCTTGCCTTATCCGCAGTTTGAAAAAGGACATAAGCACCCTCAGGACTGGTTTCGAGAGTTCTGGTAAGCTTGGATAAAGAGGGGGTTGGGGTTAGTCTGTCATGGCAAAATGGTGTGGGCGTTGTCGGGATGACGCCTGAAAACTTTTCCCCTCTCCTTACCATTTGTACTCCGTACAAGTATATTTCGGGATGAGGGAGCACTGCTGTCGTTTAATAGTGCATATTACCCACTAATAACACCTCACCACGCTAAGATAGCTAGCTGGCTGTCCGCAATCTTGACACTTGGACAGACTTGTTACGAAAGAAGTTAAAATAACTATCAACACAACAGTATTGTCCTGCGTTGCTAAAATTGGACACTGGATAAAGAATTTGAATAGGTCAAAGAGAAACGTAGGTAGAAATGTACAATATCACAACTTTCAAGGAAAGGGAACGAGTCAAGGGATATAACAAGGTATGCCAAGGTATGCGATTTGCAATCCTTCCTGAGGCGCCCTTCTACACCGCCTTGCGAGACAAACGTTTCCTTGCACTACCAGATCCCTCACTAAAACTTGTACCAATACCCGAATCTACTTCTGTCCTAGACTGATAATCATCTTCATCATCAGCCTCGTCGTCTCCTATAGCCATGCCATGCGCGTCATAATCCGCCGGTTCCTCTTTAATGTACGTGCCGCTTTCGTATCTGACAGCTGGCTGTTTCCCGTAGGCAAGGAACGTCCGCGGGGTGTCTGGAAGCTCATCACCTTCTCCTTCACGTTTGATGGCCGAAGGCTTCAGTGGTATGGTGCTGTTGTCGATGGCGCCAGGGCGGACTCCCGCATCTTCTTCGCTTGCAGATTTGCGTAAACCGCCACCCCAGAGAAACCAGCTGAGGGCCGTAAACACAACTTCAACACTCCAAAATAGCGACGTGAATAAGATGATAGAAGGTATACGGAAATAGTACATGAACCAGCGTAGCCCGCGCAATTGTGCCGAAATAACGATTTCGAGACTATATGTTTGTATGTCTTGCCCGCCTTCAATTTCTATCATGAGAGACTTCGGGACGGTCTCGGGCGACGGAAATATGACCTTGTCGGCCAATTGCGAACGTAGGGTCCACGATTGTGCACGAGGCACTAAAGCGTAATATGGAAAAAATACTAGGCTCTTAATCGTATGTATTAAAGGGTCGACGTAAGGGAGAAGAGCTGGCCGGCTTGAGCGGAAAAGGACAGACGTTATATCAGGAGTTGGTTGAGAAGGTGTGGTGGTAATGTCGTCCCGGAGGAGAGAGAGGCTGATCATGAAATTGCCGCGTTCTCGGTTCGGTTCCGATTGAGGTAGCGAAATAACAATATCGATGTCATACTGTTGTTGGGTCTGTAGGCGTGGCGTCGCCAGTGAAGTGGTTCCAAAAGGGTTCGTTCCATGCCTGCGTGCGATTTAGAGGATTGCTACATGGGCGACAAGTTTAAAAAAGTGAGGGGGGGGTTACCAACCCATATTGGAGATAGATAGGCTCAGTGACCGTCCCTTGGGGAAGGTAGCGCGAATGGAAGAGAAATGTTGCAAGGATGGCAGGAGGGAGCAGCGCGAGCGCCGCAAAGGCAAAGAGGCTCACATTGAGAACAGTGCGCTGTGCTCGTTTGGACGTGATAGCATCGCGCACCTCGCACAGGGTTTCCTAGAGTAATAACTGATGTTAGGTCATTGCGCATATATGCATATCAGTTGACGGAGGCGTACCATCATGCGGATGTGGAGTTAAAAGGGCCACCGATGCCTGTAAGCTTGGTATACAATGTTCAGGACGAGATGATCCGTTCTTCTGTGATTGAACAGGTGAATTTGGTCAGACAAATTCCATTTTCAACCAAATCACCAAGAATGGTGAGACGCTAAAAGCTGGGTCAATTCACATGTGCTCCCTCAGTGGTCGACGTCACTGTTCCACAGCCTTGAAATCCTTGTAAACAACACAACTTGGACCAATATGGCTTGTTGAGGACATTGTCTTAGAATCATGCAAATTAATCGGAATGATGCATATAGCGTTTAATTACATATCTATTAGGAGGCAACACCAGAATGACCCTTGCTCAGGGGATTCAAGGCATGCTGTTATTACAGAGTACATGTACTTGTATCAATTGGGAACAATTCGTCTAATGTCAATCCTATTGCATTATCTGTGCCACCTGAGGAAACTACCTACTTGATCAAATCGACTTGACATTTGACCCAACAATTTCCCATGTACATACTTCGTACAAAATATCCCTGAACTCCAGAATGCATTATAGTTCATATGACGTGAGCATTCGGAAAGCGTCAATAGTAGAAATATGCAAGCATGCGAATCAAAAGGTTTCCAATGGAAAGAAAGCCCCAAGCAAATAAAGAAGGAAAAACGTTGGAAGAGATGTCATCGGACCGCTTAACACGGCTGTAAATAGTTGCTTGGGACCAGTCCAGCTCGACCATTACTGCCGTGTATCTCGGCCTCCCACCAGCCATCATCCTGGTGACGAAGAACAGCCAATATATCGCCCTTTGCGAATCCGAGTTCCTCAGGAATGGCTGCCTGGTACATGTACAAAGCTCGAGCTAAAGGTGAAAGTTAGTGCTGGAAGACAGAAGCTGGTACTCCAGTTTGCTGAAGGGATATGGAAATGGGATTGGAGGGGCCATACCAAAATGAAGAATTGGTCGTCCATCACGGGTGTACTGCCGGGATGGGTCTGCGACACTCTTGCTTCGCTGTCGGCTTCCGCCGCCATCGTACAGTCCCATGGCTCCACGGTTGCTTGCGCTCGTGCCTGGCCTGTCTGCGCCCCGACCACGCATAGAGCCATACCCATCATCAGGGACAGGTGCCAGCTGAACTGCCATATCATTGGAAATATGACTGCTGTTTGGTCGGCCGTGGTCTCTGTACGACGATGGAGCCGGCGACGCCGATCTTGCCATGTCATGAGGCGACTGGTGCCTGTAGTAGCCCTGATCCGAACCCCTCGTATGGGTATTCATTTGTGATGTGGTTTGGCGGCGAGTCGCATGGGGATTCGGGGACGCAGATCGGTAACCAGATCCATTAGAAAGCGGCGAAGCACTCCGGAGAGGCGCCGGAGATGCTGCCCTCGGCACATCGTTGCCGCGTGTGCTCGGTCGCGTTGAGGGCGGCCCGTAGCTGCTAGAATTACTGTTAAACATATTTCTAGTCTGACCCACGAACTTATCCGACGTCTCCTTCATTGCCTTGGCAGTGTGGGCGGAGGGTGGAACACCTAATCTCTGGACCTGGTGGTCATAAGAGGGCGGCGGTGTGCCTCGCATTCCGGCACTGACTGCGCTGTTGCTTCCCATCCGTGCTCGCGCGCCCGGCGCTGGCGAGGAGATTCCATGGTAGCAGTCAGCGGATACTCGAACCGATGATTGCTTGTTCAATGGATCGACTTTTAGTTCCGCTAATGCCATTGCGATCGGGTCTGACTCGTATGGCTGACCAGAATTTTGCCCTGAATTTGCCGATGTCCTCGAAAGCTCGCTCGAAGTCACCGGAAGCACATTGGGACCCACGCCAAGGGCGACCGATGCGTTTGCATCAATCGGATCAGGACTGGGAGCACGCCCGGTAAGGGCGTTCGCTTGTTCGCGAACAAACAACTGAGGTCGCCTAGATCCATCCTGCCCATTTTGCTTACTGGGAGCGTGCCAAGTGTTCCGGTTGGATCCGGCGGCAGGATTCTGCACCTCTTTCGTGCTTTTCCGCCGGAAAGGGCTATGGTTTTGGAAAAAGCCGCTTCGCTTTTTCATAACTCGCTTCTCCTTTTCTGGACTGGCAACTGGATCTGGCTCATGTTGCTGCTTGATAGGTGACGACTTGCCACTTGGGGGTTCATGGCTTGAGAAGGAGGTTGGGTTCGAATACTCGCTCCGTGAGTCTCTGCTAGAAGGCCGTAGGGAAGCTGGTTGCGAACTGCTTAGGTCAGAGGCTGGCCCTGTGCGACAGAGCATTGTCATGCCGTCCAGCGGGTATGGATCATGTGGAACAGTAGCAAACGGCCCATGTTGTGAGATATCCGCTGGTAGCTGTGGTTGAGTCATGAATTGCTTGTCGATTGAAATAGGCACTTGCCTATCCAATGCTTGGTGGGGGGCAGTTCGATCCATGAGCATTGGCTGGTGGCGATCAGCTGCAACCTGTTGTTGCCGATCCACAGGCCGTGCTAGCCGACTATCAACTTCCCATTGTTGCTTCCGATCCACAGAAAGGGGTTGTTGCCATTCGTTCCTCTCTACTGCTGGAGGGGGGGCCTGACGCTCTGTTGGGATTGGCGCCTTTTGTGGTGTCAACGACGGGTTTCGTGCAGTCGGGTTAGCAGGCCCTCCGTGGCTGAGGTTGAGGGCGAGTGTCGAGTTAGGATCATGATGAGACTCATATGTAGATGGCTGCGGCGACGAGGTTCTAAACGCTGGATTGATGCTGCGCTGAAATTGTGCCACCGAATAATTATCATCGTCAGATACCTCTGAAGGGGTGTCATTAACATCACCCCTGCAAAAATTGATGTATTTCGGCGGGTCTGGAATTTCTTGCCCGGTCCCTTTGTCTTTAATGAATGTGACAATATCCTTCTCAACATCCATTTTCTCTAGTGCCAGGCGGATTTTCTCGCACGAGGCATCATCACTGACACAGACAGTGGAGGCAATATTAGCAAAGGTCCAAAGGCTGTTTTTGGTGAAGTCGAGTCTCTCTTCTTCCAAATCTTGGAATTTATCGGCGGCGGCTTTCCATTCTCGATTCCACCTTGCTGTTGTCTCCTCCAGAGCCTTGACGGCGTTTTCGTACTCGGTGTTTGAAGTCGCAAGACTGATTTGGGTCTTTTCAAGTTTGGCTTTGTTTTTCCGCTCTTCTTGCCCCATCACCATGTGGCCTTGTGCGAGATACCCTTTGATCTTTAGACACTCTTGCTCGTACTTATCTCGTGTCTATACATCCGAAGATTAGTTACTTCATGTACATGCCATGCCATCCTGTTGAGCCCAGGGCCATACCTTGTTTAAATGTTGTGTTTGCTGAACCTTCACTTTTAATAGCTTCTCGATGCCATTCTGGACAATTTTTCGTCGCTCCTTCATTGCACCTGCAAATGCGGCAAGTGGTTCTTCGAGCTCCGTCTTCATTTGCGCTGCATTGTTTTGATGTTGTCGAGCCATCGATTCTACCTCACCACGTAGTACATCTAGTGAGCTCTTCAAACTCCCTGATTCCTGCGAACCGAGAGATTTGCGACATAATGATAGGAGTTTCCTAGCGTATTCGTCCTCGATAGATGCTCGAGCTTTTTGCTGTTAGCACGACACATTGCGTTCCGATAATCCATATTTCCAACTTACCACTGTAGAATGATCTCAATTCATCAGATGTCAATTTCGCAGCATGCATGCGCTCGAGCAGAGGGCCAACACCGGCATCTTCCTTTCCCCAAAAGTTATTGGCGACTAGAAATTGTTAATGTTGACGACCTAGACAATGAATAGAATGATAATCAAGTGCGCGATTCGACATACAGGATAGTGCGACGGCTGGAACTTCGGCAGTAGCTGCAGGCATCGTGCCCGACAATTACGTCGCTGCTTCGTGAGTATTCGTTGGTTCTCCTGCTCGGTTTGAGTTTCTTGCAGTGTAATATTTGTTCAAAATGAAAATGGTAAACCGTGGCCGGGTTAGAGTAGCTTCTCGTCTTCGATATGTCAAAACGGAAAACATACCAGCTAGCTCGGGATATCTAAACAAACACAGGAGAAATGAGTATGGGAGCGCTTATCACTTTTAGGATTAAATGCTGGTTTGGCGTCCCCAGACATTGGATGGACCTTTGTGTATTTTTTTTGGAAAAGGTACATGTGAAATGGTTGTCAAGGCAACAAATCATTCAAGTCACGTGATTGACAGCACGTGATAAATTTTACGAGGCTACTGTGTAGGCCCAATTTCTGTAGCCCGGCCAGACCACCTATCATGATTTGTCTCAATTTTCTCCACACCACCAACTAAACTACTTCTTCATCCAACCGACCATAGCCTTAATATTACTCCTCCCTTCACCACCGACTCGCCCCAGCATCAAAAACAAGACAGTTCTTGATATTTTCTGCGTCTCCTCGCGCCTACCCATTGACGGATTTTATCACCAGATTCTATCACACCACTCAAGGATTTTACGCCTCTGGTTTCTCGCGTGTCGTCCCGCTGCGGTCTTCATCCGGTGTCCATCGTTCCTCCCAAACATCGATTCTCATCCATTTCCGGTTTCGTCAGCTGTACAGGCGCCTTCATAATTGTTTTATCATAGGCCCTGTTACTCTCGACCCTGTATTGGACTATCTATCCGTCGAGAGGCGAAATTTCATCGTCGCCGATACCTGCCTCCGGGCGTTGTCTGCAGCTTCCGCCGCCCCATGTCACTAGGAGGCCTACCGCCTTCTCTACCTCCATCACCCTATCCTAACTTTCTATACACAGCGGAAGTTGCCTCGCCATTCTTTGGCAGGCTCTCCCGTCTCGGATTTCTCATCCCGAATATCCCTCCATGGTCCCACCGCCCCGGTCGGGATCCTTTTCGCCTAACCCTGTTCAGGCTTTACAGACGGGAACCAGTCACTCACCGCATCCTGCTCAAGGTGTTGCCATCAGTGCTGGTGCGAGCCCTAGCACCGGGAGTCCCATAGGGAGCAGCTCCCTGGCGAAGATTGTTGTCGCACAGGTCTACCTTCTACTGAGCACTATCAAGGAGGAGACGGACCCGAAATACCCGGGCCAGGCGAATCAACTTCGTAAGGCAAGTTTCCCCCCATTGAATTCTAGCTATTTTACCTTCACCGTCCTTCTGCAATCGTATTGTCGCTTGTGGCTTTGACTAATCCGGGCCATTTCTCCTCCAGCTTATCGATGAACACGGTATGGAAGTCTTCTCTCGATACTTTACGCGGCTGGTTGCCGGGAATGCCCCTCAAATATTTTCAGGCCTGAACAGGCCCCTCGCAAACCCGGCCAACTATCATATTCTTGTGAATGAAATGCGGAAAATTGCACATGATGTCGAGCAAGCAGGAAAGATTGCGGAGTCTATCGAATCGGCCACCGAGGACATTTTCCGCGACTTCGACCTCTCAACATTCATGGAGCATTTCAAACTTGATGCTCTCGAAAAGACTATCCTGGCCCTCGCCTTCAAGCAGGGAAATCGGGCCGATTTGAAAACAAAAGGTACGGAGTTTCAATCATGGGCACCCTTACATCAACATGCACTAACTGTTGACTTAGCCGACGCCATTCTCTCCACCAACTTCTCCAACTTTGTGAATATCTTATCACGCGCCGATCTTGCCGATCATTCGGATTTGACGCCTGGATTCATTGCCTTGATCATTGATCGTTTCATACAATTTCACCCACCCAATTTCAACGCTACTTCTAAGGCCGAACTAGCTTTCAAAGTTCAGGAGAGATACTCGCAACCCGATCAATCACCTCCCTCCGAAGTACTAGCTGCTCTTGATCTTTCCAGGATCCTCTTCGAGAAACCTTCCAATGCTCTGGCCCTATACATACAAAAAAGTGGCGCTGATTTTACGCGTGATGAAGACACATGCTTTAGTTTTCTTCAGAAGAGGCCGTCAAGTATTCAACTCACAGAAGAACAAGTGTCTTCGGGTCTTGTTTACTCTGCTGTTAGTCAGAATCCTGCGCATTCTCCTCAAATTTTGACAGCCGCACTACGAAAGATTCTTTCTCCGTCTTTCAACTGGAACAAGGTTGTCTCGTCATTCGATTCTCGCACTAGCAGGATATCTTCTGAGCAGTTTCTACGGATCTACCAGGCGTTGTTGCCGATAGCGCAAGAAGAAGTCTCATCCCCCGCACCTGCTTTCGATATCGCTCGCATGTGGGGAGGTACGTGGGAGAATCCTGAGGCACACCTCTCTTTCATTTGCGCGTTTGCTTCGCTGTCACCAGAGCAATTGGATGCGAGTACGATCCCCGGCCTTGTTCCTACCATTTCTTTAGATTCGTATGCCGATTCTCCAAAAGTGGTTAAGGATAGAGCGTCAGTTGCTGTTCGGCACCCTCTCGTCTCTGTTGAGGCTATGAGGTCAGTTTTCACTGTTGCCCTCAACTCGGTTCATGCATCGCAGAGTATAGAGGCAAAACGGCTCTTTCAGGAGGTGGTTGTCCCCAATCTTGATGTGTTCGTCGTGTCGGCTTTCGGGGTGCCCAAGCCGTGGCCAGAGATGGCTCTTGACACACTCAATTCCCTTTTTGACAATTTCCTCCACAAGCGTTCACCTCAATACGAATTTGTCCTCGAGAGTCTGTGGCGAAAAGATAGAGATTTTGTCAAGGCTCGCTTAGTTGACGCTCATGCTATCAAGCCAATCGACCTGACCCTGATTTTTGAGCACGCTGTCCGGCACAACTGGCTCGATCAGCTCGTGGATTTGACTAGCGGTTTTGGGCTCGATCTAGCTGCTCTTGCTCACGCAGAAGGCCGATTGGATTTGCCTACATGGGCCAAGACCTATGCTGATCGAAGCCACGAGGTTGTTTCACCACTCTTCAACTTCCTCGTGATCAAGGCTTCGGTAGAATTGCAATACCAGCGCGCCACTGCTGAAGGCCAAACGCCTACCAAGTCCACTACCACTTTACAAGTCAAGACAGTGTCCGCGCTACTGCAGATACTTGAAGATTTCCTTCCACCTGCCCCTGTTAGAGATTTGATCCTTGTTCAGCGTTCATGCATCACATCATATCCTCGACTCATTAATTACGGGGAAGAATTTGACGATATTATCGATGCAAATTCCCGAAATGGCAATGCTCTTCCCGCTGCTGCCAATTCCAAGATGGAAGAACACTACAAGCGTATGTATGGAGACGAAATTCAAGTACGCGATATTGTCGAGATTCTCAATCAGTATAAGCACTCGAGGGAGCCGCTCGATCAGGACGTTTTTGCCTGCATGATTCATGGTTTGTTCGATGAGTACAACCACTACAAGGACTATCCTCTCGAGGCCCTTGCGACGACATCTGTTCTTTTCGGTGGGATAATCTCCCACAAGCTTATCTCGGATCTCCCGCTCAAAATAGGCCTTGGCATGATTCTCGAAGCTGTGCAAGACAATACGCCGGATCAGCCTATGTTCAAATTTGGACTACAGGCCTTAATGCAACTCCTTTCAAGATTCCGCGAATGGCCTGGTTTTTGCAAACAACTCCTCCAGGTCAACACTTTGCGTGGCACTGAGGCCTGGAAGAAAGCAGAGGACTGTATCCGGGATCACGAAGAGGATATGTCTCGTAATCGTAATGGCATGCCGTCAAATGCGTTGCCGTCTAGATTCGGCGGCGATGGAATTGCAAACGGTGTTGCAGAGGATGGGTCCACTCCAACTGAACGACCACCCCCCCCATTCTCATCAATCTGCATTGATCCACCGCGACATGATGTTGTTTTTGAAGACCCTGGCCCAGACGAGCAGGGCAAGATTCAATTTGTTCTGAACAACATCACAGAGACGACGCTAAAATCCATGTGCTTGGAGCTTCGTGATATGATTGAACGAAAGCATCAACAGTGGTTCGCCAGTCATCTCGTTGAAGAACGGGCGAAGATGCAGCCCAACTACCATGCTGTTTATCTTGAGCTTGTCAATCTTTTCGAGGATTCGAAACTGTCGGCAGAGGTGCTCCGTGAGACCTACACGAGCGTAGCTCGACTACTGAACGCCCAATCCACATTACAAAACTCAACTGAACGTGCCCACCTGAAGAACCTGGGCGGCTGGCTGGGCCTTCTAACACTGGCTCGCGATAAGCCCATCAAGCAGAAGAACATTGCATTCAAGCAACTTCTAATTGAAGCCCACGACACCAAGCGACTAGTGGTTGTTATTCCATTCGTCTGTAAAGTGCTCACACAGGGCGCGACTTCAACTGTCTTCAGACCTCCAAACCCCTGGCTCATGGATATTATTCATCTTTTGATCGAGCTGTACCATCATGCAGAGCTAAAGCTCAACCTCAAATTTGAAATAGAAGTACTGTGCAAAGGTCTCAGTCTTGACCACAAGAGTATTGAACCGTCTGGCGAAATTCTCAATAGAGTGGCTATTGGAGATGCAACAGAGCTTTTAGCAGATGACGCCATGGATGGATTCGAAAACCTTGCTATTCATGGTCTCGCTCCGGTCGGTGCACCTGGTCTTTCCCCTCAGGCCATTGCCCCTGTCGTTCCCGATGTTGGTCCTATGATCACGATTCCGCCAACGAATGATATGCTCGTAAATGCTAGCAAGCTTCACGACATTGTAAGCACCGCGTTAGCCCGAGCCCTTAGTGATATCATCCAGCCGGTTGTCGACCGCTCAGTTACGATCGCTGCTATTTCTACCCAACAGATGATTCACAAAGACTTCTCGATTGAGCCAGACGAGGAACGTGTCAAGCAAGCCGCAGTGACCATGGTCAAGGCAACCGCTGGTAGCCTAGCTCTCGTCACCTCTAAAGAACCCCTGCGGGCAAACTTCACCAACTACATGCGCAATCTCTCTTCAGATCTACCCCAAGGTCTTCCGGAAGGGACCATTATCATGTGTGTGAACTCGAACCTTGACCTTGGCTGCGGCATAATTGAACGCCAGGCCGCCGAACGGGCCGTTCCTGAGATTGAGGATATGCTCGAGGCAGAGCTAGAGAGTCGTCGCCGCCACCGTCTCGAAAAGCCTAACGAGCCTTGGATCGGCTTACCTCTTGACCGATGGGCGGGTGCCATTCCCCCTCCCTATAGACTCACACAGGATATGAGGGGCTTGACAACCGAGCAGATGGCTATTTACGAAGACTTTGCTAGGCAGCCACGGAGTATTGCTGCTGCGCCCACTTCTCATGCCGCCTCTGCATCGGATGCAACTCGCTCCCTCGCCAACGAAGTCTTGCAGGAACAGTTTAGCGTTGTCCCTGGTATTCCTACCCCCTCTGAAACACCCTCTCTCCATGGCCTTGGCACCCAGCTGCCATACCCCCCCAACACTTCCGCTACTGGGGCCAATGGACGACCCTTCCAGATGGATCTGCAAGTTCTAGTCAACCGGTTTTCTAAGCTGTTGCTCGAATTGCGTCGCGTGGCTACAGAGGCCCGGGAAGAGCACTTCATCGGTTTACCCCGACCCCACCCTGTGCTTGATGTTGTTGATGCCATTGTCCAGCTCATCATCAAAACATCGCAGAGCTCTGAAGATTTTTCAATCTTTGCAGCCGAGCAGATTAGCCAGCTTCTATTTGGGCAGGTTGAGGATACTCTAGCACTGGAAAGCCTCGTCCATGTGCTGGAGGCATTGCGGTCTATTTCTGGTCCTGCTGTTAGCGAGCGAGTGAAAGGGCTCTTCCAGCAACAGCCTGGCCGATATTTCCTCAATCTTCCTCTTCTCACGGCACTTGGTCCTACTGATTTAGTTGACTGGAAGCAGGTTGACATCGCCATGGCCGAGGTTCTCTGCAAAGGTGAAGAGGGCTCGTTGGCGTTCCTTCAACATTTATTGGACCTTGTCCTTTCTAACGATCGTCCGTTTGCTTTGTATACCGACTTTGTCAAGACCCTCGAGGCGGCATGGTCTCGTATTATGGAGGACCCGGAGGCTCCAGCGGCCCAGCGGCTCCGATCGCAGCTAGGCGGGCTAACGGTAGCGAAACCTGCCGCCCCTGGCGTCGAGAAAGGTAGTACCTACCAGCATGATCAGATGGAGTACGTTTTTGAGGAATGGATTCACCTATGCCAGAATCCAAATGCTTCCGCCAAATCATTCGCCATGTTCCTCCAACAACTACACGTCCAGTCCATTATTGCCTCCAAGGAGGATTTCTTCCTTTTTGTTCGACTCGCCATCGATTATTGCATTGACCGATTCGAGCCTGCCAATGTGCCTGGTATGGCTGCTGCTGGCACTCCTGGCCATGCCGATTATCTTGCAGTGGACGCACTGGCCAAATTCATCGGTGTTTACACAAGCAACTACTACACATCCGCCTCGGCGATTGATTCGAGAGACAGTCGACCAATGTTCTTTGAGTCGGTGATCGGATTGATCATTCTAGTCCTCCACCAACACCACTGGAAGCGAGAAGAGCATTTCGACCAAAAGCGTTTTTTCCGACTCTTGACTCTTATTCTCCACGAGGTCCACTCGATGGAAGGCCAAGTTCCCGAGAACGAACGCCATGCGATGTTATTCGCGTTCGCTGACCGTCTTTCAGACGCAAATCCCAACTTGGTGCCTGGATTTGTTTATGGTTGGATTGGTCTTCTCCAGAATCGTGTCTTCCTTCCCATCCTTCTCGGGGCAAACGCTGGAGCATCCCGTTTCATGCATTTGTTACGGCAGCTCATCGAATATCTAGCTGAGCAGTTAATTGCACCTGAATTAACGTTGGTTGCAAAAGATATCTATCGTGCGACCCTCAAGCTTCTGGCCATTCTCCAACACGATTTCCCGGAATACATTATTTCCAGACACAATGAGCTATGCCGTGATATCCCCCCCCACTGCTCGCAGCTCATTTCTACTGTGCTGGCAGCGATTCCATCTACCATGGCCATGACCAAATTACCTGACCCCCTCCATCCCAATTTCAAGCTGGATCGGGTGGAAGAACTCCACGAAATTCCCACACTTTCCGAGGACTACGAAGGTATTCTTCGCCAACGCGGTCTTCTGGAGATTGTCAACCAACTTGCTCGTGATGGTATCTCGGACGCACCTCTCTCGCGACTTGTTCATGCCATTGAACATGCGGACAAGCCACATGCAGTTTATGGCTTTGTCAACATTGCCGTGGATAAGGAGGCTGTTGATGCTGTTGTCATGCACACTGTTGGAATTGCTCTAGAGCGGCAACTTCGGAAAGGTGGACCGCTATTTGTGCCTGGATCACCTGATGCGGCCTTATTTGCATCACTTGCGCAGAAGCTGCACCCTGAAGCTCGGTACTGCCTGTTGTCTTGCATTATCAACCAATTGCGATACCCGAACCCTCACACGCACTACTTTTCTCAGCTCGTTTGGGACTTGTTCGGCACGAATGTTCACGAGGGGAGTGACATGGAGACAGCACAGCAGATCTCACGCATTCTGCTCGAGAGGCTACTGGGATTTTGGCAACACCCATGGGGTCTCATGGTCACCGTTATGGAGCTGCTCAAGAACGAGAGTTACATGTTCTTCGACCTGCCGTTTATTAAGTCGGCCCCCGAAGTAAGCCTGTCATGGCCTTGATCCTCACGCGAAGCTAGTTATCACACTTACTGACTCTTTTTCCTCCAATTCTAGGTGGTAGAGCGTTTTGCAACATTGCTGCGCACATAGGGGAGTTGTCATTCTGGACATGAGAAATGACTTAGTACGCGAGAAGGCGGGCCTTTTTCAGACTCGAGTGACGGCGAGCGAACTACAGGCATGACCGGACTACGCCTTGTATCATATTAAACCTGTCACCTTTTGAAAAATC
This sequence comes from Graphium sp. VPRI43844, assembly GCA_019925285.1. Taxonomy (NCBI): domain Eukaryota; kingdom Fungi; phylum Ascomycota; class Sordariomycetes; order Microascales; family Graphiaceae; genus Graphium; species Graphium sp. VPRI43844. The sequence goes on along the minus strand of JADHKT010000026.1, from coordinate 130,313 downwards.
ATGTGCGGTGTTATTCGTAGCCAAGCAGCACGCACCACCGCACCCTTTGCATCCGGGGACGAGAACCTCGACCCTTTGGCGAAGCGAGAACCCATGGCCACGCATGACCGGAACCTTGAAGCATTTTGGGTTGGGAACTGTGCCGTAGCCATCTGGCTATTTTTATCTTTATGGAGTAAACGGGCATGTCTTCTGTCTTTGGTCTTTTGAGGTGAAGGGGACCAGGGCTGTTGGTGTTCCACGGCCTATTTTGGAAGAGTGTCGGTCGCACACCGACTACCGCTGGTCGCCTTTCCGAGTGAGGAGCCGACAGCAAAAGCAACAATTCAGAAAAAAGATGTATTATGCAAATCATTGCTTTTATTGTATGATAGAGGATATACTGGGACGGGCAACATTAAGCAGTGTCTTCTTGTTAATTTATTTATCCCACCAAGCATCATTGAGCAAAACGGCCATGAGCAAGCCGTGCTTGACTTGCGTCTTGTCATGATACAACGTATAAGGGAAAAGCAAGTGTGGTTGAGCATCATACGATAAACTGATAGACCACATCTTGGGAAACCATTACTGCGCAGGCGTGTTTGGGGCCCCTTTTAGGAGGATCTCTTATTGGTTGTTACCACCAGTAATAATAGTACGTAAAGAACTTGTATTGACACAGTAATTACTTGTACAAGTACGGAGTACTCGTAATACTGTCTGTAGTTTACTCTACCAAAGCGACATCACATTCGGGGGGGAGGAGGGATTTTTTAGTTAGGCAATTTGCCATGATGTTCTTGTTAAAAAGCTACTCGATACTCGACATGATGGGAATACAGTTGTCTCCTGCTAAGTTGGTCGTCTTGTTGGGCCTCTTTGTTTTTCTTCTTGTTTTTCTACCTTACCTAGCTGTCAGACGTTGTCTCATGACGGGTTTTAAACAAGTGAAACTTTTGGGGTTGAAGGGGGTAAGGGTAAATACTCTGTAACTTCAAGTCCTTTTGTAGAGAGCCTGATTCAACCCCCAAGTCATCTGGCTTTCTAACAATTAGATAAAGGAGATCCAGGCAAATTTTTAGAAGGTAGAATCATAATATTTGGATGCGATTTGGTCGAGAAACAATTTATTTGTTTGTACACAAGGGAGTGAGAAGGGTAAGAGAAACAGGACTGAATACGTAGTATAAATCGCTCAATGCCTTTGAATATGAGCTCTGGAATTATGTAGTTTATGTAATACTCCGTACCAGTTTCGTGGAGCAACCCGAGGAACGGAGGTCCCGCCCCTGGGAAGTCCAATAGTCCTAAACTATTACGGAGTACGGAGTACGGAGTACAGAGTAGTAGTTCCTCTTCTTCTTACTTCATCAGAGCTCTTCTAGAAACAATCTCCATCTTCATGTGGTGTGCCTCGGACCAACCTATCGCAGCCCAAGGAATTACAATCAAGACCCCACCATGCTGATGTTCATTTGACAACCACTATTATGTATTACATTACTTTGTATTCCGACTCGCCGACTTTCGGAAACAGCTAACATCTTGGGTCTTGTTCGTAGGGAGCATTTACGTACAAGGATGACGAAGAGTACGAAGAGTACAGAGTAATGCTTCCCCATAGACTTCTCATAATTGATTATTGGGCAATGTATGCAATCTAGCCCTTGGGGCACCTGCTCCTATGCATCTTGTCTCATCAATAATGTGGTTTGGGCTGCTCGTCTCTTCTTTGCTTTTCAAAAGTCAATCACCAGAACTGTTGGTTACGAGGAGCAGAACAAGGAGGTTTCCAGTAGTAGGGAAAGACAGGGAAAGGATGTTGAGATCCACCGATCGGAGTCTACCGGGGTGTGCGAAAAGGGAAGGGAAAACGAAGAGAAAAAAAGCGTGGAAGGGTGTGGTGAGCCAGAGCCAGTGGAGTAAACTACAGTACTCCGTAATAAACTAGTTTACAAAGTACGGAGTACTTGGAGCTGGTCGTGTGCGCCAGGTCTGGGTGTAGCAGGCCAGGTACCGATTGGAGCTGTGGGTTTAGGAGTAGGTAAGTACTACTACGGAGTACTCCGTAGACTACGTAAACTAGGTAGGGTGAGTCGGAAGAACTTGCTGCCGCCTAGTTGCCATGTGCACCACGCCCCTCCCAAAACAACGTCGGATGGTTAAACATTCATGACATATTACTCTCTACTCGTACTTCGTAGCTGCGGCTTGTCGAAAAAAGGGAATACGTCTGATGATCTAAACGAGCAACTTTGAATGGTGGCTGGTGAAATGGTGTACATAGACAAGTTGGCAAGGTATCAGACTTCCGAGGACTCACGAGTCGTATCTCTCACAACCTCCTCGCTGGGGTGTGGTGGCTTGGTAGAGTTCCCCACCATTTCAATACTGAAGAAGCCTACAAAGTACGGAGTATGAGCGGCCTAAATGATCCAACATGATGCTGTCCCCCCAAAGTCAATGTACGGAGTACTATGCATTGCAGCTTACCTGCAGAGCCGCTTCTGCACGACCATTGCACACCGCCTTCACTCTCGTCAAACTTTCCCTTCCCTCTTTATATTGGTCCTTTGCCTTGACCGCCCCGATGTTCTGTTTTCTTTTCCCATCGCTTTCTCTTCCCCTCTCTTGATCTGCTACATAATATTTGATTCGTTGAACCCCCGCTCCTGACAATTGACTTGAAGGATTATTGAAGGTTACTGCATAATAAAGAAAAAAAAAAAAAAAAAACTCGCATCCATGATTTTCCTCTAAACTCTAACCAATCACGACGGGGTAAATTACTACAAGTATTTACCTAGTCCATACGGAGTGCACTAACATCTGTGGGCCCGCCTATTCTGTTCGTGAGGCCTAGACCAGATGCCTGTTCAGGCCTATCGGGTATGCAGAGTCGACAAAAGGGGGCCAAAAGAGGCAACTTCAGGAAACAGGCTCGGATATATATATAATATTGAATCGTTGAACCAGATGGTTTCAATACTGAGTAATATTATAAGGATGAGAGTAATAGGGATATTTACTCCGTACTGTAAATAATTTCCATGTGTGTTCGGGCACAGTTAATACTGCAGGGTTGTGGCTGGAGAAAAAAACAAAATTCTTTCGCACCCCTCATCAATGCACACCCCCCCTTACCTAAACCGGCAAGCGCACCTGCAACTAATAATCAACGTGAGGCGAAAAAAAGTTTCAGCAATGCGGTATTAGAGGTGAGAAAAAAAAAAAAAAAGAAAGTGCGACCCAGAAAAAAAAAACCTTCCTGTTTCCAGGGGTGTGGGAGCTTTTGAGTTCCTCGTAACTGGCTCTCCTCATTCACCTTCCCCCTTCCCACCCCTCCATTTTATCATCCCTCCCTTTTTCTCATCGGTTTCCAGGGGCAATTTGTCTAATCTCAAATCCATCTTCATCATTATTGTTTTTATTCATCGATCCAAATCTTTGGTGAGCCTCGGTCGCCTCAACATCTCATATCATTACTTTCCATCATCCCTACCCAAATATTCCCATCCGGGTTTCACTTTCCAGCGCCACCCCTCACACCCCGTCGCCCGGGTCTCCTTTTCCCTGGCCGTTTGTTTTTCTCCATCCGTGTTTGTTGAGAACACAGCCCTTCAAAGTAGACTTTGCATTTCATCTCGTGTTTCTCTTGCATCCTCTACTTTTCCTCCAAAGCTAGCTCGTGTGCATTTCCAAAGTCTTTCCTTTGGGCTCTCAAAATGGTGTACAATACAAGGAGAAAGTCACTTTCCCTCCCATCGCTCGGTATTCATGTTCCTGTAACCCATGCCGCAAGAGCTGCTGCTGCCGCAGCAAAGAGCGCTTCGTCGTCCCCTGAAGCCACACCAAGCCACCCGTCCGTTTCGACCCGTTCTAGCGCACCCTCAACTGTCATCGAATATCCCCAGTCCAAGCGATTAAAACGAAGCCACAAGGAACCCCATCATGCCCGCTCTCGCGGCCTGTCTCCCTCCAGTCGACCATCGAGCGCACGGCTAAAGGCCGAGCCTACGCCTCCGCCATCTCCAGGTGCCGTATCCTTGACGGAAGAAGATGATATGGATCAGGACTCGGATTCTTCGAAGGCCCTCGTAACACCCAGGAAGATCGACCTCGAAGGCATCAATGATGACATTGTCGAAGGTGTTATCCAGCAGCTCGAGGCGACCGGTAACCGACCCCATCTCGTCAAAGAGCTGGCCGCCGTCTTGTCATTGACCCTTCGATCCGTGCAACAGTGAGTTTCTTGCTATCGTCTTCCACCAAACGTGCCAAATCCATTAACACTCTTTGACTTACAGCTCTGCGAACCCATGCGCCATCATATCCTCGCGTCTTTCTTCTTACCTCAAACGGACTTGCTGGACAGCGCTTGCGCCCTGCCCTCTTGCGAAGGAACTAGAGTCGGTGCACCCGAGGCGCACTTATTTCTACCTCACCACCTACCCCCACCAACCTATACCCGCCACATCGTCTCTTTCGTCTATCACCTCTGTTCTCCAACGCTCCGTATCCCCATCGATCCAGCAGCACATGAGGCAACGGTCGCTCATCTCGCCCTCGGAGTCGGGCGACTCGATACTGTCGGAAGAAATCGAGACGGATATGGTGTCACGCCGAGCTCTCAGTCCCTCACCAGAGGTCGACCTCTCATCGCCCGAGTTCGATGACATGGATGACGACATTGCGACCATGTCTACATCTATCGGGTCACTCTCAGCCACGAGCGTTTATCGCACCCCGCGACAGCGAGGCGCCTCGCCTCCTCTAGAGAAGGATGAAAGGGAGTTCACGCAGACAGCAACAGGGCTCCAGAAGCGCAAGCTTCATGGCGATGTGCTTGTCATTGACGACGCTGACTCGTTGATGGATGAAGTGATCATGCGCGAAGACTACCTCTTTGGCGACAGTAAAACTGCGCTATCCCTTAACGTCATGGGCAGCGCCGTCTCGATGATGATGAGCCCCGCCATGAAGCCAAGCCTTCAATTTAACAATGCTCGGCGAGACGGCGATATGAGCGACAATTGGGTCAAGATGGAGCACATTCTTGACTGGGACCGAAGTCCCGAGTCAATCGAACTCGACGAGCTAGACTGCCTACTAGACGCCTGCTAAACAGGACAGTAATGGCATTCGAATCACAGGAAAAAAGAAAAAAAAAAAACACAAAAGAATAACGGCCGACTTCTGCGATGAAGAAAAGTTTCATGAAACACAACAGCATCACTGCAACTAGAGGGAGGATACAACTGATAATACAACGACTTGCCAATAAGAGCAGTCGATCGAGACTGTACGACAAGAAAGCCTTGGAGAGGTTTGAAGGAGCGCAACAAACGTCCCGACCTGGATCGATCCCTCGCGTGGATTTATCTAGAGACGGTTCAAATTCTGTACTTTAACTAACGTACCATGTGTGGATGGTATTTGTTACTTCTTTGACGGGCCTTCTTTCGCATTCTCTTTTTCTGTCTTACTAAACAGTGAGGAATGCGTCTCCTGTTGAGACTGGTAATTGTATTATTTGACAGGTCTGGCAGTAGTCACTGGCTGACGTTGTCCATGGGTTGCGAGGGAACAGAAAGTTGTTGTACCAACACATATGGGAACGGATCTCGATTGAATAGGGACAGTCGGTTACAAGATTGGGGGTTGCGGGCGTTTTTCATTGGGTTGGGTTTTGTTTTCTAACTCTCCTCTTTTGGGTCGAGATTTTCTTTTGATATTTATTGCAGCTACCACACTGTATTGATGACGAACGAAGAATGACATACCACTCTCCTTTCAGCCATGAACCCTTTTACATGTTCAATACGAGTTCCGTGAGACTGTAGTTCTTGCCACATACATGCACCGTGCCTGCTTTGCCAATTCAAGTCTGCAGGAAGACTTAGCGTTTTGGAACAAAGGCCGTTTTAAGCATATCATGATTTCGCAGTATTAAATAGGTTTGGCGTATTGGCGTATGACTTTTAGTGGTCGCCAGCCTTCCCCACCTTGCTTCTCTCATTTTGCCCATCCCATGCACACTTGAATACATACTTTGCCACTGTCAACTCGAACTTTGACGACCAAAAACGACGTCACCTAAACCGTTCACCCATGCAGACAATCGCATAAGACCTTGGTTCCTACTGGGTGTGTAGCGGAGCTGTAAGGCTATTGGATCTCTTCATCTGGGGAATCAATCCCCATGCAAAGCGATCAGTGAATCATAATTAGAATGGCGACACCACAGGACCTGCAAGCGTTACTTCGGCTGCTCACGAGTCGCAAAATGAGCATGCTGGCGGCCATGGGATGTGTCAAGAAGTTGCAAGGGGCCAATTTACGAAGGTGAGCTCTCGAACTGGACAAAACGTGAACCCGTGGGGCTGCAATCGTCAGCAACCTTTTTGCGTGTTTCCAATTTATGCGCAAAATATTGGAGAGATCAATGGTGAGGCTCATGGATTTGATGACAGCATCGAACAGATAGCCGAAGCACCATTATCTACCGTTGAAACAGCACTTGGAGATACCAAAGCCGCAAAGTCTCTCCACACAGCCTGCAAAGCGCATAGCAAAGGGACAGGAAAGCGTTCTGCCGCCGACTCTTCATTGTCGGGCCCGGCAGCCAAGCGAATCCGGAAAGAAGGTCATGATCCTGATGGCCCAATCACACCCGCCGCATTTGAAGCATCCCTGGCCCTCCCTCTTTGCGTAGACGAATCGCTTATTGCACAGACAACAATTTACACGAATCGTGCGCCCCTTGTCCTCGCATTTGCTGTGCAGCTCTTGCGCTATACGATGCCTGAACAGCCGCTGTCAAGTCGACTCAGTCTTGCGCAGGCTGTTGTGAGCGCAAACTCGCGCACCAAGGCTGCGAGTTTGGGAATTGAGAAGAACCCGGCGGTACTGGACGAGTCGTGGGTGGCGGGACAGCCTCGTGTACGAGTCTTGGGTCGGGAAATTCCGGTCCTGCGTCGGAGCGGGTACTCTTGGAGGGGAGAGGAGGAGGTCCATGAGTCGAACGAGGAGCCCAAAGACGGGCCAGCCGACGACAGCGCGTCTAGGAATGCGCAAGGGGGCCGCGACCAACAAGAGCAAAGGAGCGGTACAACTACGGCGGCACCAGCACCCCGTCCCCTTTGGGTTCCTTCTTCCAGGATTTCCCTCAAGGACTCTACTTTCATAGCGCATGTTGCTGAGCTTCGCTCCGCCGCAGACCGTTCCTCACTGATAGATACTCTCATGAACGCGAACCCATCACTCCTGACAGCGAGCCACAATGCATGGGCCTACCGGGTCCAACAACCGAATTCTGAACATGCGCGCGAAGATTCGTTCGACGATGGGGAGACGGGATGTGGCCCACTCATGCTGCACGTCATGCGCGAATTACGTGCCGTGAACACACTGGTCGTACTAACTCGATGGTTCGGCGGAACTATGTTGGGCCCAGATCGATGGCGATTGATGAGGGAGTGTGTACAAGGCGCCGTGGCAGAACAGTGGAGAAGAAGCGGCGAAGACGTCTCTCTTGACGGAGATGCACTCTGGGCCCTCGACCCAGAAGGCGAAGGCGCCAATCCAAAAACAGATACAGGACCGTGGGGAGTCGTCGGCGCGAGAATTCACAGACCAGAAGCAGCTCGGTCATACCTATTACGAAACTTTGCGTCCCCGGGGACGCAATTTACGGACACGGGCAAGAAGAGGACCAAACAGCAGCGAGACAAGGACGATGCCGAAAGACGAGAGAATCTAGGTAAACTTTTGGGGGCTCTGGAATTGGTGTTTGAGAGCTGGGCTGACCACATTACTGCGGCGGAACTGGATAGTAAAGCTTGGTCTTGGTATGTTGCGACACGGCCTGAGGTTGAGGCTGGACCTGCGGGATGGGGAGGCAAGGGTGTTGTGAAGCTGGCTGATATATTGACTTTGAGAAGGAAGGCATAAAAAGCAGAGACATTTACTTGTTAATGCAATTCTTTCAACTCTGACTATTGTTTCTTCTATGGGATTTGGCTGTCTATCATACGGAGTATCATTCGGTCTGTCCTTGGGGTTCTTGCTTAGCTACGGGTTTTAATCAAAGCTGTTGCTCCATTTTGTTAGTGATAACTCGCGGCCTCTCAAGCTATCTGCACCTCCCCTGCATATGTGGGGGTGACCCGACCCCACGAGGCCAGCCGAGACCAGCCGTCTGCGTCTGTGCATGACCCCACTGACCAATGCACCACCGAATGCGGTTTTATCCTTGAGACTTTTTTCTCTTTATCTGAGATTGCTCTACTCCGTAGATGCTTCAAACCGACCCAACGAGGCGAAAACGAAGCCATTGATTCCACTTCCGGTTACGTGTTTGGCGAATACTTCGTCGCACACATATCTGAGTCATGGCAAGCTCATTTAGAGTATGCCGTCTGCTCTGTGCGGCGCCGGCCTCGCGTCCAACCTTGAGGATCAGGAAGATGGACTCTACTGTACGGCGGTATGCAAAGGGTCCATCTAGCTCTCGTCCCAGACCCGACGTGTATGCCACCTCTCCAGCGTCCCACCCTTCCATATCACACTAACAACTCTTCCAGATCCCACTCTGCACCCAAGCCAACCGCCCGAAGACCACAGCAACAACCACCGTCCACACCATCCCACGACATCCCTCATAGACACTACGCACCGCCGCCCCCACCACAAACCCTAAAGTCGATATGGGAACAAAGAAAATATCCCCTCTCAGGGATGCTCGCCCTAGCTCTAGCCTTCGGCTACTACGTCTCCAAAGCCCTCGCGCCCTCCCCAATACCAGCCTGTACCGACCACCCCGACTACCCCACAGGCCGCCCAACGCCCGCCTCAGGCCAAACAGCCGCCGAATTCGACTCAAGTCTCGACCACACGGAAAGAAAACAGGGCATCACAACGCTTCGCGAGCGTCTTGCTTCCCTGTCGAGAGGAAACGTGTTGGAAATCGCCATTGGCACGGGGCGCAATGTGGAATACTACTCATGGGATTCTGTCGCTTCGCCTGAAACTGAAGGTCGCATGACATCCTTCACAGGTGTCGACGTGTCGAGTGAAATGATGGATCTAGCAATGAAAAGACTACAAGAAGCAATTCCCTCCCTCAAAGAGGAACATCCATCAATATCCGTCATAAAATCGACAAAAGGACCAGGCCTAGGTGGAAACGTAGAATATCTAAACGGCCGCCTCCGCCTCATAAAAGCCGACGTCCAAGACTTCATACCGCCTCCCCCGCCACAATCTCCCCCCGACGCAAAATACGACACAATCGTCCAAACATTTGGCCTTTGCAGCGTGTCGTCTCCCAAGCAAGTCCTCTCGACTATCTCGTCGTGCCTTTCGCGCGAAGGCGGCAGGGCAATATTACTCGAGCACGGTCGTGGCACGTGGTGGTTTATCAATAAGTTGTTGGATCGGCATGCGCCGGGGCATTTTGCGAGGTATGGGTGTTGGTGGAACCGGGATATTGAGAAGATTGTGCGGGATGAGGCTGAAGGGGCTGGGTTGGAGGTTGTGAGTTTCGAGAGGCCTGGATGGCTTCAATTCGGAACCTTGGTATGGATTGAGCTAAGGGTCAAGGGCGGATCTTAGTTAAATGATGGCTGTATTGATATAGAAGAGTTTGGGGGAGAGATTGCATAAGAAAGACTGTATTATAGCAAAAGCACCCTTAAAAAGTGTCACATATCATGCATACACATTAATGAGATAAGGTATCAAACGTTGGAGTCTCCTTGCCCCCGTCTCTATCTCCTTACTGCGCCCCCCGGATACCCCAAGAATCAGCGTAAAATTCTTCAAAGTTAATTGAAGGAATCTACGCCCTGGGCCCAACCGATGAACACGGCAAACTCTACGCTCTCCAAGCCCTCCATGACATCTCCGTCCGCGGCCCAGGCCCCCGCATCACTTCGACTGCCCTCCACAATAGTCTCGGCGGTTTTCATAATGAAATTGACGATCTTGTAACAAAATTTGTGTCTTCTGTCAACTAATTTGATTTGATTGTCTTGTTTTCTCTCTTATCTTCACTAGCCACAAAAGAAGCACCTCACATTGATGGGGAATCTCTGCTTCAAAACAGCAGGTGCAACACTTTCAAAGGGCAGGAGCGAGACACTACCCCCCTGTTCTTATTTCAAGCTTCCTCGCGCCTTCAAAGATGGCAAAGATGGCAAAAGATAAACATAGCATCCTATTTCACGGAAAACACGATGAGCTGAACAACTAATTATCCGCGCTCCAATTCGCCGCAGTCATTCATTGGGCTGGCCTTGCATCATGAGTGTACGGAGTACTGAGCTGAGGGCCCTCCACTGCCTCCACTGCCTCCCCCACATCCCAAACTATCACCCTACCCCCACTGGCGACATGGCTAAGAGGCCCTAAAGGCTAGACTCGCACTTCGCCGGCTTAAAACAGCTCAACGGAACAATGTCCGCTGTGTCTGTCCTTCCTTCGCTCTATTTCTTACAGTGATATTGTCGCAAAATCCAAGAAAATACTCAACGAGAAACAACTCAACAATTCGAACCACAAACACCCCTCTAAAAGCATACCTGTGACCATGAGCGAAGCCCAATACGACCTCGACGAAATATATAGCTTTGCCGTCAAGCTCGTGCAGGATGCTGGAGCTATTCTCAAGAAACGTGCCGAGGGCATGTACGATCGATCTACCGACCAACTGGGCGAGGTAAAGGAGAAAGAAAGCTCTGTTGACATTGTGACACAGACAGATACGGGTATGGATACGACCTGCTTTTCAATCGTCTTTTTCACTGTTGGATGGCGCTGTCTATGCTAAAACATGCTAATCTGTTACGGTTACCATAGAGCTCGAGTCCTTCATCCAGTCAAAGATTGAAGAGAAATACCCCGGCCACAAGTACGCTCAACTGCGAATCCTTGCTTTCTTTTACAAGCGTCTGACAAATCAGTCGGTTCAGCATGCAGTAAACATATGCTGACAAGATTATTAGATTCCTAGGCGAAGAGTCTTACTCTGCTGGTGCAGTCCGCAAATACCTTATCACTGACGAACCGACATGGTGTGTCGACCCTCTTGATGGCACGGTCAACTTCGCCCACCTGTTTCCTATGTGCTGCGTCTCCATCGGCTTCACCTTGAACGGAAAACCAGTAATTGGAGCCATATGTGCCCCGCTCCTAGGCCATACTTGGTCATCATGCAAAGGTCGCGGCGCGTGGCTGGACGGCACAAAGAGGCTGCCCTTAGCGCGGAATCCCGTGCCTCCGATGCCAGCTGCGGCGCCAAAGGGGTGCATCTTCTCATGCGAATGGGGTAAGGATCGGAAAGACTCGCCAGAGGGGAACCTGCACCGGAAGATTGACAGTTTCGTCAACATGGCGGCAGAGGTGGGCGGCCGTGGTGGGAAGGGCGGCATGGTACACGGCGTACGGAGCCTGGGGAGGTAAGCCCTCTCTCTTTATACGATCTTTCGCTTTTTTTTGGGGCAGGGTGAGAAGCTGACGAATGCGAAATAGCGCCACATTAGATCTCGTGTACACTGCAATGGGGTCATTTGATATTTGGTGGGAGGGCGGCTGCTGGGAATGGTAAGTCCAAATAATCTGCCTTGTCACGGAATCAAGTGTGGTAGTCAATTCGCCTTCGGACATGGTGATGGGCGCCGTATAATGTTGATTCTGATACTGATTTGAAATTATTGCTCTTCATTTAGGGATGTGTGCGCAGGAATTGCCATACTAGAAGAAGCTGGAGGTCTAGTCACAACTGCCAATCCGCCTGATGATCCGGAAAACGCACCCATATTGCCCGTGGAGCTTGGAAGCAGGTTGTATCTTGCAATTCGGTATGTCGGACATGCTATGGAATGCTTCAAAACGTTTTCTGTCCTTTTTTTTAGCAGTTCTTGCTACTAATTCACGACTGTAGACCTGCTGGCGACTCCGTGAACGAAACAGGTCGACAAGGCCAAGAACGTGTTGTTCGCGAGGTCTGGAAGCGAGTTCGGACTCTAGATTTTTCGCGGCCGACTTGAAGTAAGAAACAGACGCGCTCATAATTATTTCAACGACACACTGTCATGCAAATTCAGAAGCATGAAAAACACACGGAGCCTTTCCAAAGAAACAAGGTAACAAGTTTGACACAATCCAAAATAGGGACTCACGGGGTGAACATCAGCAGGAGTTTCTTCAAGCCTGCTAAGATGGATATAATCAGATATTCGAGATAGCCTTGCTTTTATGAATAAGAATGAATTCACATTGCAAGGCGTGTAGAGGGCACATTCTCTTGTTTTTGGATACCGAGAGTTTCAAGAAAGTAAAACAGCGGCCGCCCCTTGGCTATTTGCTGTGTCTCGACCTTCAACGATTTGAGAGTAAAAAGACTTGAGCACGAGAGATGTGAAAGGTTGTGAACTGCCGGAGGGGAAAACTAATAAAAATTCACAAGAGTATTCGGGATTTTTCGAATTATGCCAAGCCGAAGCTAACATGGCGCGCAAGCTATGGCTACGGCACCTATATGAGCGAGCGGAATCTTTCACCAATCCCAAGCTGTCCGAGTCGGCGACAGAATCGAAACAGCTGGCCAAGGTATGTAACCGTCAACTAGAGAAACTAGAGAGGAAGCAAATTATAAAAGCCAACATTCAATTGAAGGTGGATGGGATCCTACCTTCAATCTTCGCAATGCCGGCGGAAAGGGGTGGTCTCAGGTATGACACCACCACAAGACGGTGTTGCGTCTCGTTGGGAGGGGCTGCCTGCAGCTCCCCCCAGCTTCCCCGCTAAGAGTGGATAGCTTGCAGCCTGTCATGCCTGATCAACTCGTCACCAACTCCGCGACTCCGCGACTCCGATGCGAAGATCGGAACAGGAATTCGTTTCAACTTCGAAACAAGAGCCTTTCAATTACCATTTTCATTTTTGAGCCCAAAATTGCGCTTTTGACCATTGCTCCTCGATGATCAATTAATCTAACCACCACTCTTTCAGAATATAACGATGCCCACGACACTTATTTTTGGCGGAAACGGCAAGGTCGCCCGCTGCCTGACCAAGATCCTCACTGCGAAAACAACTCCGCCACACACCGTCTACAGCATTATTCGCACCCCTGACCAGATCCCGACGATAGAAGGCCTAGGGGCCAAGCCCATCGTTCAATCTATCGAGGATGCAACTATTGCCGAACTCCAAGGGACCATCGCCAGCCTAAAGCCCGACTACATTGTCTGGTTAGCTGGTGCAGGCGGCGGCAACCCCGAGCGCACCATTTCCGTCGATCGAAACGGCGCCATCAAGGTCATGGATGCCATCGCCGCCACGGGCCAGGACAAGCGATTCATCCTCGTCAGCGCCGTCGACGTGCGCGACCGCAAAAACAAGCCCGTTCCCGACTGGTACACAGATGAGGATAAAAAGGGGAGCGACCGCGTATGGAGTGTCATCGGACCCTACATGGAGGCCAAATTCGCCGCCGACAAGGAGCTCAGGACTGGCAACGACAAGCGACAGCTCGCCTACACTATCGTGCGTCCCGGTGGGCTTACCGAGAAGCCTGCCACCCACCGCGTTGCTGCTGGAAAGGTGGGCATCAGCCGCATGGTGAGCCGCGAAGACGTTGCCTTGGTGGTCGCCGCCTGCATTGAGAATCCCGGCACCATTGGTCTCGCTTTCGATGTGATTGGCGACGGCGAGGGTGGATTGCCGATTGAGGAAGCTGTCGCCAATGTGGCTGACAAGAATATTGACACGTTCAGGGGCTTTTATTAAATACCCGACTGCCATAAAACGACCAACACCTGCGCAGCTATTTTCTTTTTTTTTTTTTCTTGATTCCCTTCATCCCATCTTCGTTGGGGCGAGGGGGAGCTGCTACAAACCCACAATTGATTTCAAGAAGCAAGTGTCCATGTCTGTCTGTCCATTCAAACCAAGGAGACCCGAATGTACGAAGGGATATGTTTTTTATTGAGAAGAGACAAAAAAGAGAAAAGAAAAAAAAAAGAAACCCCTATTAAAATAACTAAAGATCTAATAAACGAAAAAAAGTCCTTTTCCAATCTACTCCGTAAAGCAGCCCGCAATAGAATTGAGACAAGATTCCCTAGTGTGGCCAGGCCAGGCCCCCTCGTATTTACTTGTGAAGTGTGGCTGGAGCGGGCATTGTGGACTACTTGGCCTGGCTGGCTGGCCACACAACAGTGGCTCAACTGGCTTCTTTAGCGTACTTGTACGTGTATTACTCCGTACAATCAACAAGTACGGCAACAATCAACAATCGCCTACACGTAATACTCGTTGGCGTACTCGTTGGCTTCCTCTTTCGGCCAGATAAGCAGGTGGCCACCCGAAACAGGAAATCGTGACCTAGGATGACGGGCTCATTTCAACTTCTTCCAAACACTTTTTTTCAATTTGCGTGGCAATCCATGTAATTCTACACGCTCGTTTCGTATTCTGTATTCTTATCGGGTCTGCAACCAGACAATCGGAGCAAGAAATGGGCGCTCGTTTAAACCCCTATTTACGATACCGATATGCCAGAGCATTTACCGTGGCGCGCAGCACACATCACCACACATCACCACACGTCACCAAACCTGCATTGTCGAGGTTGACGGGTCCCTGCTGCAGACACCGATATATTATTAGTTTATCCGGGCCCGTAAGCAGTCGAGAATGGCCAAACTCAACTGCCTGGTTTTAACCCCCCTGCTTCCCATCATCTGGGCTCTGGTCGTCGCCATTGATGTCGTTGCGGCCGTCGCGTCAAATCAGTCGGTAACATTCCAAGCATCGCAGAAATGGGGCCCATACAGGCCGAATTTATACCTTGGCGTGAGGCCGCAGGTAGCCAACACTCTGCTGATGGGACTCATGTGGGGAGACGGTAGTGCCAGCCAGACGGCAATGTTAGAGTGTAAGCCTTCCGCTTTCCGCCCGAGAAGGCCAAGCTTAATATTCCATGCTCATGCATGTATCCGTGCATCTAGCTCTCCGTGATTCGTGTGAGCCGGATAACGGGGTTGGTCCCTATGGTTGGACTCATTACGACTCTCGAACAGGAGGTATTCAGGAGATCCATGACGCAAAATTAAAGTTAGACCTCACCACTGAGTTTATCAAGTCATCGGACGACGAAAGCTGGGGTCTGCGAGTCGAAGGATTTCCGTCTGCAAATTCAGCGGCGCGTCCGAGAATAGCCATTGTCTTCCATCTTGCTCTCGAGGGCATGCCAAACACGCTAGCAGAGGCAAAGAAGGAACAAGCAAAAGTTCTTAAATGCTCCCGTACAAGACAGTTGTACGAGAGCAGCGAGAGCAGCCGTCGAAACCTTGCTGTTTGTGACGGGTTTGATCCTGCTCTGGGCGAGTTTGGCGTTCACCTCGTCACTGGACAAAATCTCACCTTAGTAGAAACGCCGCTTGTGTTGAGCGATCTTGTATCCAATGACACCATTTGGCAGGCCAAATGTAGGTCCATGGCTCGACAAACTCTTCTACCATTTTGAAAACGTGGATTGTAGTGTAAGCTAATCGCCTCAATGTCTAGCCCATTTCCATCGCCTCCTCAGTGACAATGCAAGCGACACGACACGGGGTTTGGGAAACATTCACTTCATACATATAACAATAGAAGCCCCCTTCACCGTTGACTTGCTCTTCACATCGGCGGTGGCGAAGTCCCCTATAACATGTAAGTTGTGATTTTCCCGATCCCGGAATCATCCTCGCTAATAATAGTAAAGCTGCCTCAATTTCCGAGTCACTTCGGCGGCTTCGTGCGAGTTTCCCACTGCGTCTTGACGCCGCTTTCCCCCGTATCCTACCCCTCCTCTCTCCAGGATACTCCCTTTTTGCTAGATCTCTTTTCTCGAACCTTCTTGGTGGCTTGGGATTCTACCATGGCGACAGTGTAGTTGACTTGACCAAATCACCGGAATACGACGAAGAAGACGAGACTTTTTGGAAGACTATTGAATCTGCCAGGGACAAAGCTCACCCCACGACCATCAACTCTACCTCACTCATCTCATTCACTCCTTCTCGTCTACAATTTCCCCGCGGCTTTTTATGGCACGAAGGCTTTCATCTTCTGCCTATATTACGATGGGACTTTGAGTTGGCTGTCAACGTTTTGCAAAGTTGGCTTAATCTTATGGACTCGAATGGTTGGATTGCCCGGGAGCAAATCATCGGCCCCGAAGCAAGAGAAAAAGTGCGGCCACAGTCCCGTACCCAGTATCCAAACTTCGCCAACCCGCCTACACTTCTTCTCATCGTACCGATCCTCATTTCCCTCATCCAAGACCCTTCTAGTTATGCTGGCTACCCGACGGACTATTTAACTTTCCCCAATGAGGGTAGGAGGTTGATTAAGGAACTTTACCCTCAGCTAGCCAAATACCATGCCTGGTTTCGAAGAACACAAGCTGGTGATTTCAGCGGCAAGTATACCCGCCCGGAAGGAACCCGAGGTGGTGAGGGGTATCGGTGGCGTGGCCGCACCCGTGACCACAACTTGTGCAGTGGCTTAGATGATTATCCAAGGGCGAATCCGCCTCATCCAGGTGAACTACATGTCGACGCCCTGGCATGGGTGGCCGCATCCAGCCAAGCTTTACAAAAAGTTGCCGACTTTCTCGGCGAGACGACGGACTCGGCGCAATACGCCACCCAAACCTCCGACATGCTTTACAATCTCGAGCTTCTCCACTGGGATCCCAAAACCCAAACATATTGCGACACTACTATTCTCGAGACGCACGAGTTCTCGCACGCGTGTCATCTAGGTTACGTCTCGCTTATGCCTTTCCTCACGGGCATGCTCAACGCAAGCCACCCGCACCTCTCGTATGTCATTGATACTCTCTCGGACCCATCAAGTCTCTGGTCTCCTTACGGACTCCGTAGCCTGAGCCTCGAAGATGTCAACTACGCAAAGGGCGAAAACTATTGGCGGGGGCCCGTCTGGATGAACATGAATGTCCTCGCCGTCCAGCGCCTTGACGAGCTCAGTCGTCAACCGGGGCCCGAACAAGTCCGTGCAGGGATCCTGGCCGCCCGCCTTGGTCGAAATATCATTTCTACTGTCTATGAGAACTGGGCGACCACGGGGTTCGCCTGGGAACAGTATTCGGACGTCACCGGCCGCGGACAGCAAAGTGCTGCTTTTACGGGCTGGACGGCATGCATTTTACTCATTATGGGATTACCGAGTCTCGCCACCTACTTGGGCCAGAGCAACTCTCGTGTCTGGCGAGACGTCTCCGCATCGGGTTCGCTCAGAGGTACTCTGTCAACAATATTTTTCGTACTGTTCGTGGCCACTCTTTGCTCGACTGCTTTCATATTTCGGCGACGGCTGCGATCAATTTTCAAACGTATGCAGCACCTCTATCGTTCAGGTTATACCAAAGTCAAGTGAGGCGGCAGTCCATCAGTGCAGTTACTTGCACACCTTTCACAATCATTAAACCTTATGTCACCATTATGAGTACAACTTCCTTGATATACCTTGAATATAGACAACTTTTTGATCAATCTTTTTTCCCTTCTTCGTTTTTTTTCGTTCTAGATAAATACATAGAAATCTATTAATTAGCATTAGGATATGCCAAGATGCGCCTTTTCTTTTCCAGCCCAGACTGACATATGCTCTTGAACCCTTAAATGTCTTTTGTTTTCGTACATGACCATTTGCTCATCACTACCACCAGTATATCCAGAAAAGAAAATCCTGGCCCCCGATTCGCACCCAAGATTAGAATCTCGTCTCTAGATAAAAAAGCAAGGCAGAATATAGAATGAGAGAGTATCTATCGGCGATTGTAGTTCAAATATCGACTCTAGAAAAATAAGACGTAAGAATTAGCAAATGTACAAGAGAGCTTCTGAATGAATCGAGGTGAAGGAACCTACCGCGATAAAGAGGACAACGATATTGCTGCCAATAAAGGCGGCGAAAATGCCCAGGTCGCGCCATCGGTTGCTGAAGCGGAAGCCCATGGGTGTGTAGAACTGGTCACCGACAGAGAAGGCACAGTAATCGCACTGGCCGGTGCTGCTGGGGTCAACTAGATAGCCAGGTCCGCCATTGTCAAAGAAAGACGCCATGAACTCGCCACACGTCGTTCCATTGACGGTGAAGAACGAATTGAGTTCATGGGGCTTGCAGCGAACTGCCAAGTCGTGCAGCGCCGTCGTGATCGTGCCACCAATGAGGCGCGTGAAGGGGTCCAGCTGGTAAAGCCATGCGCGCCAGAACCCGGGCATCTGCGAGGGTGGGATGACGACACCGCAGAAGAGGGAGAATGTGATAAAGATAAAGGGGTCAAACTGCGAAGAGATGAAGGCAGAGGGGGTCAAGGCAGCCAGGCCTTGACCGAGAGTGACCGAGAAGAACTCCGTAATAAGCACAATGAAGAATTGATATCCAGCGCGAGAAGGAGTGGACTGGAATCCGGGGATAAAGTAGAGAGGAAGGAAGAAGCAAACGGCACACAGAATCGAGTACGGAATTTCGGCGACGACGATCGAGGTGGCGAAGACCGTTGGACTGTACATTTTCGACAACTGTTCGCGGAAGAAGATGGCACGCTTGATGTGATACATGATCTAGGACGGAATTTAGTATTTCTAACTGCAAGGCTGGAAAAGGGATAAAGTGGAATGTGTTAACCTCAACCTGTCCCACAATCAAAGCGGGCAAAACTGTTATTTGGAACATGACGAAAACCCTATATTGAAGCGACGACCTCGAGTCATCGAGATTTAGGTATGTGAGACCGGTCAACAGAGCAACGATAACGTGATTGAGCAAGCGAGTGAAAAGATAGTCAGGCGATCGCCAGAACGAGATGTTCATCCGTCGCAAGACGACAGAGAGCTGATGGGTAAAGGGAGAGGCGTATTCAAGTTTAGCCTTTGCCTCGGAGCCCTTCTTAGTCACGGCATTGGATGCCGAGCTGTTAGCTGCCATCCTCTCCTGCTTCATCTGTGCGATTCTGGCCTTGACTTCGGTGAGCTCCTCGCTCTCGTCCCAAATATCAGCCCAGTCCCTGTTGCCCACACGGGGCGCACTTCCAGCACCAACCGCTTCGAGCATGAACTCGGCAACATTGTCCGTAGGGGCAGCTTCGGCACCGTGCTTCTTTAGATACCCGCGTAGAACGCTGGCGTCCTTGCCAATATCTCCAAAGTAGACAGTACGGCCACCCCGCTGTAGCAGCAGGAGGCGGTCGAAGTTCTCAAAAAGCGCAGCATTCGGTTGGTGAATGGTACAAAGAATGGCCTGGCCGGCAGAAGCTAGCTTCTTGAGGAACCGCACAATGTTGAAGGCACTCTGGCTGTCGAGGCCGGATGTAGGTTCGTCAAGGAAAAGCAACAATTCGGGCTTGGCAGCCAGCTCAACACCAATCGTCACACGCTTCCGCTGCTCAACAGTGAGGCCAAATTCGGGGGTTCCAATGATACAGTCGGCAATGTCGTCCATCTCGAGGAGAGCCATAATCTCTTCCACATAGGCGTACTTTTCAGAACGGGGCGTCTCGAATGGCTGGCGCAAATCGGCCGAGAATCGAAGAGCCTCGCGGACGGTCTGGGAGGGGTCGTGCATATCCAACTGCTCGGCATAGGAAGTACTGCGCTGGAACTCCACACCAGGACGTACGCCGTCCACGAGCACGTCACCGGTAATCACGCCAATGTTCTTTCGCGCGGCAAGCACATCCAATAGAGTAGTCTTACCGGCACCAGAGGCACCCATGAGAGCAGTCAACTCGCCCGGGCGCACGTAACCAGTAATGTTGTTCAAGAGACGACGAGTTCCGGCGGGCGTCGGTACATCGTAGTTGACATTCTCCCAAGTCAAGACACTCTCAGAGGACAAGGGTAGTTCGGCACCTTCTTCGTTGGACGTGTCTTTGCGACGGTCGCCACGTTTGCGAGCAAGCTCCTCGTTTAGCGCGGTGCGTTCAGCGTTCGGCTTCTGGAAAACACGCGCAGCATTGCCACCCATTCCATAGTTGATAATCTCACCAAGCACAATGTTCAGAAAGAGGAAGAAGACAATCAGGGCAACCACAATGCCAAAGTTGCGCCAGAGATTACCCGGGTAGATCGAAAAGCCTTGTGCAATGTAGTCGGCGCCGGCAACATCCACCGTCCCGGCCACAGAGCCGGCAAGCGTGCAGACCTGGTGGTTGATGTCACCGTAGCCGGGACCAGACGGGACAAGGGTCTGACCGGAACACACAAGTTTTGCTTTGCCAAACTCGTTCTGCATCATACTCGCAAAAGTGAGCCCAAGAGGATTGATCCAGAAAATCCACCGCAACCAGACCTTTTCAGATTGGTATTGGATAAGATAGCCCGAGGTCAAAATGAAGAGTGTGATTAGGGTGACGGTGAACCTGATGGCGACATTAAAGTTGGGGCAAGCACATCCGACAATACGGAATACGAGAGTCATGGCGATGTTGCCCGACAAAATCATGAGATAGAAGGTGAAGAATGCCCCGGCAGTGCGCATCAGGTTCGTCATAAAATAGACAATAATGGAGAAGACCATAATCTCGGTAGCGGCGAAAGCCTGGTCGACGAGAATCTGCGCAATCCAAAGAGCCGAAGGTCTATGGAAGGCGTACATCTTGTGTTTGTTGACAACACCACGACCCACCATTGTGCTGGCGAGTTCAGAGAAGGCCTGAAAAGCATTGAACAAGAGCGAGGTGAACAGGACACCGCCCTTGTTGAAAGCGTTGCCTGAAGTGTTGCCGAGATTGTAGTAGAGCGTACCGGTGATGATGGCAATGATGAGACTTCGCAGCCACGACACGCAGAGTTTGACACGGTCCTGAAGCTTGAGCATGAACTGGCGACGCGCAAGACCAGCGACTTGGATATGGAACCCAGCCGAGTATACACTCCGACGAGATGACGCGCGCTTGCTCTCGTGTACGGCGGTTACGAAGTCGTCGTGAAGAGCCTTTTCCGATTCAACGGTGGCAGTGAAGGATTTCATCTCAGCATCGACGTTGGCGGCGATTTGAGAACGGTTGAAGGCCTCGGCAAATGATGCCGGATCGTGTGGCGCATTTTCCGGGGAGTATCCAGCGGCATACTCGCGTTCGAATTCGTCAGTACAGCCAGTGAGGTAATCCGGCGTCGTCTGGCGCGGACGGGGAGCAAAACCGAGACCCTCAAAGTAGGCACGGGCTTCCTTGGCCGGGCCAAAGTAGACCTGTCGGCCGCCATCAATGACGAGAACCTTGTCGAACAGATTGTAGATGTTCTCCGAGGCCTGGTAAAGAGATACAAAGGTCGAGGTGCGGTATAGGTCGGTCTGGATGCGGAGCGACTTTGCAAAGTCGAGAGCAGTACTGGCATCTAGGCCACGGGTGCTGTTGTCCCACGAGAGGATGCAGGCATTCGTGAGCATCATCTCTGCAAGGGAGACACGCTTGCGCTCACCACCAGACACACCGCGGATGAACTGGTCGCCGATAACGGTGTGGCGGGTATGTTCAATGTTGAACATGCGAAGGAGGGTGGTGATGACATGCTCTTTGAATACGGTAGGCGAGAGCAGGCCAGCAGGACGCTTCCCGGGCAGCTTCATGTCGAGGCCGAATCGCAGCGTCTGCTCGACAGTGAGGGTCGAGTGATGAATATCGTCCTCCTGGTTGTATACCGACTCTCCACGAAAACGGCTGTCGAACTCCTTAGCGGTGAAGGGACCGTAGCGGACATCACCCATCACGCTCGAGTAACCGTGACGGTGGTTCGTAATGGTCTTGAGGAAAGTAGTACAGCCAGAACCGGGCTTACCCAAAACGAGAACCATCTCGCCCGGCTTGCATACGCCCTTGAAGCCGTCGAGGATGGCGACCTCGCCAGGCTTTAGAGATCCGGAGGTCGAGGCGGCTGAGTTGGCTTTGGATTGAAGAGCGCCGCGAATAGTGCGCACGACGGGGGTCACGACATCAAAAAACTCGACGAAAGAGTCGGGAAAGGTGCGCACGTAGTTGGCAGCGCCGCCCATACCCCTAACCTGCAGATTGTCCCAAGTGACGCCAATGTGCTTGGGCCGAATACCAGCCTCCCGCTCAGCAGCGAGACCCCCGCGCAATACCGTTTCCAAATCGAAAGGCTCCTCGCCAGTGGCGGAGTCGGGTGTAGAGAAATCGGCAGCCTCCTTACTGTGGTCGCCCTTTTCAACGTCGCCCGAAGATGAGTGTCGGCAATCCTGGTGATGGCTGGCACGGCTTATACGAGACAACTCGCGCTGGAGCTCGGCAAAATCAGCAGTGGCTTGCTCGACCGAAACACCGGTACGGACACGAGCAAACGGGCTCGGGTCGGGAACATTATCACTCAGGCTATTGGCTGCATCGTGGACGGGGGTCGACGAGGCTGACCATCGGGGCGATGTAGCAGCCGTGTCTCGTGGACCTGAAGGGTCGGAAGAAGCAGCGACTACAGGCTTTTCGTCGGCCATTGTGGGTATAAAAGAAGAAGAAAAGAGGACGAAGACTAGTGTCAAGACGTTTGAAGCAACACACTCGGTGTACAGGTTTCAGTAGATTCAAACTCAGATGACAATGTATGCCCAGTGTATTAGGGAACGGGCGTCCCTTCGGAGATGCGACAGATTGCGGGAAACACTTTCGCGCACCTCCTAAAAGCCGGGCTAAAGAGTATATATACACTGGTTAAGAGCAAGTGTTTCTCAACTCTACAACAGACAAAAGAAGGAGTGACGTGAGGGGCTTCTTTTCCAGAAAGAATGTCAACGTTGAAGATGGAGGACTTGTAGAAAAGCAGGAGGGGGGAAGGTGAAATAATTAATAAGTGTGAAGCGGGACCTGGCAAAAAGTTTAGAAGCTAATACGTGTAGAGGGGTGTGAGGAAGGATTACTCCGTAGTGTGTGCGATGGAGATCGACAAGGAGAGAAGGGTTTTTCTTGGGCTTGTGGAAACAGAAGAAGAGGTAGAACGGAGGAAGCGTCTGGGGAGATTCTTTAGGGGGGAAGCGAGGGTCATTGGTGTGCGGTGTGCAAAAGGGCAAGAGGTGGAGAGAGCACTCTGGTCCTTCCGTGTGACGGGTTAGCTCTGGGTTAGAACAGGGGTCGGGGCTTTTTTTTTCTGTTTTTTTTTTCTGTAAAATGCAGGAGCAGTGGATGCCGTTGACAAGCATGGAGTAAACAAGGCAGGAAGTTGCGAGCCTGGTTACTGATAGCAGGCACACTCTCTTGGGGTCTTTCTCTTCAGGGATGCTCATGATTCCCACTTTCGTCGTTGTTGCACGGAACTCTACCGATAGATACTCGATAGATACTCCATACTCTCAGGTGAACGAGATTACGACACACCGGCAATGTAAATAAACTAGTCCAGATGGTAGATGCTCTCTATACTCTGTATACTCGGTACCGAGTACGGAGTACGCTACGTACTTGGTCAAGCCCAACTCTTCAAGGCCTTTACCTTGTTCAGCAACAGAAGGGGGGCTATTCCCAATCACTAATCCTAGAATCTTGGAACTTTTCTCCCGAAAATTTGATAATATTACCAATCAAGATGAGAAAATGCACTAGAACTGGGAGAGAATTGGGTGTGTACTCCATATTGGAGGTTATCCAAATCGCCCGCCCGCCCTTATTTCCTATGTTCATTCCCCATATGGAGTACGGAGTACACACCCCACAGAAACAAGCGTGCAAAGTCCGCCCACCTGACAGATCAACCAGTTATTAATAATACAAGTACGGAGTAGAAAGGGAAGAAACCTACTCCGTAAACTCTTGCTCGCTTCTTTCCCACATGCCGCTTCAATTGGCTTCGTTAGGCTTCGTTTGGCTTGCCTGCCATGTGGACCCCGGGACCTATGGGGCACACTTGTGGATTCATTGGCGGGGCCAGCACGTACCCAAAAGCCCAAAAGCCCTGATTATTCAGCAACGATACGCCATATTACAGAGTACACGACACTGCATTAGGCCTAACATTGCGCCTTGCATTTGGCGAATGCTTCCCCTGTCTGTGGCTCCACAGGAGATGCCATATTAAATTAGTTTAGTTTACGGAGTAACACTGGGTAAGCACACCCCAACAATTTTTACTTGTACGTGTACTCCGTACTCCGTATGCTCTTCTTTTTCCCTTTTTATGCGAGATGAATGAAAAGCTTGGATGACAGCATGGGCTTGCAAAGATGGAGTACGGAGTACATATCACAGAATATTGCAGAATATCGGGTCTCTTTTCTCTCTCTACTCCGTATTTGTTGCCTCCGGCTTTCGCTTGACATGGGGCATACCACACACACCAAAAAATGCATAGGGCAAAATAAACTCATCGACCCGAGAAAAATACGAGCCACTATAAGTACGAACACGAAGCGTTGTACCACGTCAAACACAACTCACCCCTCCATGGAATCAAGGCTGTGATGTTTCAGAGCCATCGGGCTTGCTCAGTAATTCTAACCATGCTCGATATCAAAGACCACAAACAGCGTCCAGGATGGAGTTTGAATACATACCGCAACTCACCGCAACGCAACGCACCGCACCGGCCTGTGTTTCGGACCCATCGCCCCGATAAATCCGTCCGTCACTCAGATCTGTCACTCAGGCCGTAGTCCCAGCGTCCAGGACAGAAAGAGTCGTGAACAGGTTGCGCACGAGTCGACATCACCTCCAAAAGCGAACTCAGGCAACATCAACTTAGCGCCGACATTACCACGTAACGCACAACATGAGACTGGAGATTATCTGTATTTCTCATTAATTTACTTGGCACACGGGGTTCCGAGTTGCTTGACGTCTTTTTTTTTTTTTTTTTTTTTTTTTGGAACCACTTGTACGTAATTTCAACAATGGCATTTGTAAGCATCGAGAGATTTGCCAGGGATGATTTTGATATTTTGACGCAAAGAACCCAGCTAGTTTCAGGATTGCGAAAAGAAAAATCTTCGCTCTGCGCACGCATCTGATTGTCATCCATGTCTCCCAACTCCGATGAGTTTCTCTTTTCGGAGCCCCGTGGTTTGTCATCACAACAATCCTTCTCACTACTACAGAGTAAAGAAGAGCAGTTTATTGTTGAATAAACGCACTTGTTGTTGCGCCCGCTATTATTTTACACCCTGCTCACAGCTGCCCCCCCCCCCCCCCCCTGCTTGGTTGAGAAATGTCAGGGGAGTTGGCGGGAGGATTCTATCCTATCCCACTTGTGCTGCACTGTGGATAGACGACATTCACAGCTTGGGACACGAGCTACACCGAATTTTGTGAATTTCTGAAGAACCTGTCAACTGGCCAAATGTTTCCATGTTCTTTTTCTTTTTCTTTTTCTTTTCTTTTTCTTTTTTCTTGGTTACACCCTGGGTTGTCGAAAACTCCCAACTCCAATCTCATACATATCAACTGTTTGTAATTTTGATTGTCGTGTTGTGCATCGCGCGGTGTGACTCATTCGTCAAGATACAACCTCTTGTCATTGTACATGCATCTGACATTGGAAAACCTGCAGTGAGCAAGTGGGAGTCACAGACAAGTTTTCCTTCCGACTCGGCCGGTAATTTCGAATTCTCCGGGTCTTTGCTTACTCTACGGGCCTTACTCCCCGGAGTTCTTCAAGACGAAACAAAATGCACAATCACTTGTAGATTCAAGGCGCCATGTGCTGTAGGATCCGGGGGGGGGGGGGGGGCGGCG
>JADHKT010000026.1:0-104574 GCA_019925285.1 Graphium sp. VPRI43844 | reverse complement strand
AAAAAATTCACAATCCCTTTTCTTTTCAAGGGGCCCTGTGGGGTTGGCAAAACCCCCCCCCCCCCCCCCCCCCCATGTCACCCGTATCTAAACTATCGGGGATCTCGTCATTGATTTCTCATCAACCGACGTTCGGCTTACTTGATGAGCCTTTTTGCTTTTGCCTTGGGATCAGCGTACACGAAGACGCTTAGCGGCCTCTGAGAAACATTTCCCAATCCCAGGAGTCTCCCTCTCTTCACGTATTGTCAAACTAGAGGGCAACCAAGTGGCGTAGTTTACGGTTCATGAAAAGACAGTACTTTCTATGATTGGTAGATATTTCGAGAATAGACCATGTCTTACTCCCGCTCAAAAGCATAAAACTCAACATTCTTAGGTTCCCTATCCAAGACCGGCACAAACGTGACATCTTTTTCCCTCACAATCCACTTAGCCTCTTCCATCATGTTGAAGAATGCTCTTTCGGACTCGTGTCTCGGCTTAGTCGCCAAAAACACAACCGGCCCTGGAGTACCACAGTCTTTCGCTCTGTCGTGAAGTGCTGACATGGTTCCCACCAGCGCGGCGAGAGTATCCGTGTTATACGTACAGTCGCTGACGATGACGAGGTCCCAGGCATGAGTGCTGACCAAGTCTCCAAAGACGCCGGTCTTTCCCTCGTGCCAGTCGAGGTTTTCGTAGCGTAGTTGTACCGAGGACGGGTTGGAAGTTTTGGGCGCCGTGAGGGCTTCGAAGCGACGCACGTTGGAAAGAGCCCGGTGTTCGGCTTCTTCGACGTCCGTCATGACAACCAGACTGGCTTCGGTCCTCGCCTCCGAGTTTGAATTTTCTTTGTCGAGGAGGAATGTTGCGACGGCTGTGCCGAGCACACCGACACCGCACCCGAGTTCGAGGATATTCAGTCGTGTATTGCGGCCGAGTATGTCCTCCAACATCCGAATGCGAGGCGGCGATATCGTTTCGCCCGACGGCAAGACTTGCTTGCTTCCTCGCGGGGAATCTCCTCTTAAACACGCCACGAGGCCCACGGCAGCAAGTCCGCCGTCCCAAACATGTCGCGCGATACTCTCGCCCATCTCCTCCTCCAGCTCAATGACCCTCCCCAAACTGGGAGAGAAGTTGACCCGTCGAAAGAGTACATTGTCTTCATCTTGACTCCGAGGCCGAATGTCGACCCATGCCGGCATGATCCGTCCAGGCCCCGGGCCCAACTGGGCCGAACCATCAGTCGATCCGACGAATTCCCGGGCATCTAGCGCCGCCACAGCTCGCTTTGCAGGACCAATTCCTATGCGCACGGGACCACGGAGATGAGGCGTAGAAATATCCGTCTTTATGACTCGTAGACCGGGTTTCCATGGCGGTAAGGTGAGAGTCACCAGTGTTGGCGCGGCGGTTGTGGAGGAGTTTTCCGCTGAAAGGGGGATGACGATGGCGGCGAGAGGGATGGGTTGACTCGGGGAAAGATTGGCATCTCCTAGATCGGTGGCGATTGTGAAGACGAGTTTCAATGACGGTGGGAGTTTTGGCGAGGGGGAGGGTGCTATTGATGGATTGCTGAGGAGGCGGACATAGTGCATTTTGAAATATCGCCACGTCTGTTGGACGCCTTGCCGTTTGACGGCAGATTCTTCACCCGTGTGTCCTTGGTTTAATATATATATATATTAGATGATATGGAGTGAAGCTATTTCGTTTCTATCGACTCTTGGCCATTGAGAAGCTTCTTGTCCCGATATAGCAGTCTTGCTTGGGATGCGATGGAGGGGTGAAAAAAAAAGTGCGATTAGTCATTTCAGTTTTTATCGCAACTTCCACCACAAGCCCCAATAATGTGAAAACTCATCAAGAAAGAGTTCAATAGACTATAGCAGATATAATATCACTGTTGAATGGATTCTTCATTTCCTCTCTCTTTTCTTACAGACCGGAACGTAACGGATAAGGGCGGGGTTTGTCTGTCCAGGTCGTTATCTCGTTATCTCGGTGAAGCCTTCACCGGGCCGCACGCCAAGATTGCTCTTCACTAACCAGAATATTTGCGCTTGGGCTTGGACGGAGGTCGCCGTAATCCCCCACGCGGGACGCTAACCAACGCGTCTAAGTGCTATCTCTCGACTCGGCGGGGGCCGCATGAGATATGTTGGCCACCATCATCAGAGATAAGAGAAAGAGAATTCTTTCCATTCATCGACATCTAAAAGCCCAGCTCGACGGCCCCCACCGCGCCGCACCGCGCCGCCCGGATCCACGCACCAAGTGCATCTTTCGCTACACACGAGCCCCCACGAGCCCTGCAGTCTCTGCCTGAGCGGCATAGTGTGGGCGGGTTTCAGCGCGGTGTAATTTCTCATTACCTATTCACCTACTACTAGGACAGCCGTGATCTATTTGCCATCCCGCATGACATCATATCCTCGAACAAGTGTCCCGCGTGCCCTCCGTATCGGGAGCCGAGACGGAAGACGAATTGAGAGCTCGGCCGTTGTATAACCGGCAGAACAAATTTATGACGGCGAGACCCCTTGCCGAGCTTGTCCAGGATGCCCAAGGACGAGAGTGTGAGAGAGCGTCTGAGAGCTGAGGTGGAGAGGGTGAGGGAGATGTTTCTTTTAAAAGTTCTCAAGGATAGTTTGGCCAGCCCATCGACTTTCGCGATCAAGGAAGACCTCCGGCAGTCCTACGTCCCAACCTCTCAAGGAAAGCCCAGGCTTTGTAACGAATTCGAACTCTCTCACTCCCGGCAGCGAAGCGGTGGCTCAGCGGAATTGTCTTTAGCGTTGATTTCTTTACACACTCAGCACAGTCATAAAAGTGCCTTGAGTGTTCAAGCAAGGCGAAACCCGGAGATGAGCAATGCCCCTCATGCCCCTCCTCTCTCAATTTCTACGCCGCAGAGTCGTGACACGATATTATTCCCTGCGCTCGGCGCAATATATGGGCTACGTTTCATTAATGGGAATCAATTACCCTCCATGTGTGACGCCACAAGACGGCCGTAAGACTTTGATCGGGCAGACTGGATGCACTCTGTTGTCAGCTCAATCTTGTCGGGCCTAATAAGCGTTCTATTCCACCAGAAATAGTAAACTCAGCTGCAGGCCTTCAGACGCAGCCTGTGCAGTGCAGAGAGGCGCAAGCAGTGCAGGTCTGCTAGGAATAGACAGCGGCATGCTGCATGCTTGCCGATGCAGCAGCCATGGGGCTTTACCGAGAGGGATGCCCTATCACCAGCACAGTATGCGGTTTAACGCAGCTTAGTGAAGGCGAATGTACCAGATACCTGTAAAGCCTGGTGTTCATATTTCCTGTACTCCGGAGTAATCCCAATCATCTTGGAGGGGGCGTGTACGGGGAATTGCACGGAAGAGAGGGGGCCACATCCGACCAACCACCCATATTTGCAATCATGACCGATTCACATCATTGTGAACGTGCTCGTCAAGGTCACCGAAGCAAATCAAGGAGTGGTGGCGCGAGGATGGTAGGACAGAATCCCATGCTCACCGGGTGGTAGACTGGCTGACCCCCTTGCCGCTTTCTTCTTCTTTCTTTCTTTCTTTTTTAGTCTTTTTTTTTTCTCAAATTCAGGTGGATGAGGAGTTGACCAAATGATCTGCTCAAGACATGACATACTCTGTAGTTTCAGCCATTCCCTGGGATCTGACAAAGCGGGGGAGATCGATGCAATGGGGCCATTCTTGTGTCGACCTGCAGCAGGCCTGGGCCTGTGACAATTCGTAGACATAGTTGCTTTGTGGCTTGTGGCTGGAACCAGCGACTACGGCTCTTCTCCGCTAACATTGCTTTCTCGCCACAGCTTTTGCACCAGAATCATTCTGAGATGGCAAAAGATTGCGACACCTCGTTAGAGGCTTGCGTACGAACACGCCAAAAGCCATTTTACTTATGAGTGAAGGGTGGCTTGAGGTTGAATGTGCGGGGAAGTCGCTTCAGCACTTCAGGGGACCAAACCCATGCCATCTGGCACGTTAACAAAGGATCCAGCCGCCGTCACGGGCTCTATTACGGAGTACTTGTAGGGTCCAGTGGCGGGGGGTACGGGGGGCGCTAGAGAACAGGAGACAGCACCCGAGGATTTACCAGTGGGTACTAGTTTACAACTTGGGTGTCTCGCGGACCCAGAAGCTTGCGTCTCCAACCACTTCCCCTCACTCAAAGATTCACGGATCGATGTCGTTGCCCATATGTGCTCAACATTATAACTGGGGATGATTTTCCAATCGGTTCAAGGACTGTCATTCAAATCAGACGAAAAAAAAAAAAAAAAACCCTCGTCTGCCTCGTAACTTGTTCAAACACCCCCTCTTTGCCAGACCGGCCACCTCCACCGAGGTGACAATACTCCGTAGTCTGGGACTGGACAATCTGGGCCAGCCAAACCAAAATAGGTATTAGGCAACATGGATGCGACAAAAGAGGAAGCGAGAAACGAACAAAACCAGGATTAACCAAAAGGTGACGAGATGCACCTCCTCAATCGAGCCTAGTTGCTTTCCGTTCCGGCCCCAAAAAGAATCTCGTAGCCCACTGGCCTAGGAAGCGGCCACATCACACACAATTCCATGCAGGGAACAGAAGGGATGGAAACAGGTCCGGCGAAAGGGGGAAACAGGAGGTCTCCTGGCCGCGGGATAGATACGGAGTATGCACAGACCTAGCCTTGGCTCGGAATGAATGAATTTCGCCCGATCTCATCGTGCCGTCCATTCCAGGTCCATCTTTCAGGCTAAAGTGTTCCTTTTCGAGTAAACTACTCCGAACATTACCCTCGTGACAGGACCTTTAAAAAGAGAGAACGGGAAGGTCGCGAGGATTGAGAGCATTTGCAGCCATATTGCTCGTTCCGTGTCGTCTCGCCTGGGAGATGATATCAAGGGAATGAGGGCGCACGCATACTTGTACGAATACTGTTCTGGTCGGTGTCCTGTGCCGTTGGTGGCGATGGTTCCTCGATCAGAAGCAAGATGATGCACGGGAAGCACCCAGCGCTTATTAGTTAGTGCCTTGATGCACCCGCTGACGGGCATACGCCCCCTCCCTTTCCTTTACCAACATACTTTGCATGCCGCCAATCGCTGATGAGACACGCTGGAATAAAAGTACTTTGAGCATCGCCCACAACCCATCCGTACAAGTACTTGATGGGCATTCCAACAGATTCGTACCCGTGCTGCATCCGACGAAAAACGGTGAATGGCAGTTGAAGTACCCTTATTCTCGCCACTTTCTCTGTGCTGCACAATGCCTACGTATTGTAGTACTGGATTGACGGCAAGTGCTCGAACAGTTGCGAACCCCGTGCTTTTGTGTGATGCTAGATGTGTTGGCGCCAATTATTGCAGTGCGTCGCATGGACGGACGCACCTGGTTGGATGGAGGGATCTGATGGTCGCTAGAAAGGATCCATGTGGTGGTGCTGACACCTCTGTAGCCGCCGAACATGTGCTCAGCCAACCAACAGTATGCATCTCATGCGCAATTCTACGGATAAGGGTCCAAGCTGGGACGACCAACCAAACGTAGGTTAGGACGAAAAGTGACCTAGGTTGGTTCACATATGTGCCGCCCGAGCGGTCTTCTGAACTTCTGAATCCTTCCTATCGGCAATTTAGGGCTGTGAAAGATGTCACAAGTGATGTGGCAGCAATGAAGATAGCATCGACCAGCCAGCCACGAGCTGGTTATCACAACCACCCATCCTGACCGAGAAAGACACGGCACCCCCCCTCCTATGATAGGTTCGCACGTTTGCAAGTCGCGTCACAGCCAGAGGCACATGCATCATCAGTGTTGGTGTTGACCGATGGAAAGATGTGCGCACCATTCAAAAACAACAGCGGCTCAACCTCCAAACTCATCAAGAGGAGCCTTTCAAGCCGAACGCCCAAAGCACAGTGCGTACATTACAAGACAAAACAAGACGCAAAAAAAGAAAAAGAAACAGCAGATTTAGCTAGCGACTGGGGCGGGCACAATTCGGTGAAGCCGTAAAAGCAGACGTGTGTGACGCGACTCCTTGGAATCCAGAGACAAGGGGCTGCAAGCGAGACAAGACCTTTGACTGCATGAGTCGGAACGAGAGACATTTCACAGACAAGCCCCTCTAATAAAAGACAACGGGTGTCAGAGCCCCAAAACACAGCAAGGGCACGAAAAGAGCGAAAGCGAAAAGAAAAGAAAAAGAAAAAAAAAAAGAAAAAAAGAAGAGAGGGACGGGGATCTTCAGCTGTGATGCGCTCGCCTATCCGTTCATCTAACAGAACGGTGAGGATTGACACCGTCGATCTAATCCAGATGATATCAGAATTCATATCCAGACGTCTTGTTAACTATTTACCGAGAAAAAGAGAAGCTGGGTTTGAAAAGAAAAGAAAGCAGCATTGGCCTTCATTGCTCATACTCTTCGTTTTTCCTTTCTTTCTTTCCTTTCTTTTTTTTTTTCGCTGCGAGTAAAAGGCAGGCCAGCCAATGAAACCCAACTGATTCACACACCCCCGTGTTCAGATTCCCTATCCGTGTCCGCCGTATCAAAAGAAAAGAAAGATGCAACGATGTCATTCAATTTCCCTCGCCCCTTTTCAAGTCGGAGAGTTGCTTAACCGGAAAATCTCCCCCCTTTCTCCAATTGATTTGTCGAAATGGTTGAAATTAATTGTGTTCGGTGAGAG
This sequence comes from Graphium sp. VPRI43844, assembly GCA_019925285.1. Classification (NCBI taxonomy): domain Eukaryota; kingdom Fungi; phylum Ascomycota; class Sordariomycetes; order Microascales; family Graphiaceae; genus Graphium; species Graphium sp. VPRI43844. Next base: position 97,879 of record JADHKT010000026.1, on the reverse strand, counting down.
ATTAGTGAGATTAGTGAGAGTTTACTCCGTACAAGTATTGGCGGTATTTTTGCGCCCGTGATTTGCCAGTTTCACTGTTTTAGTACTGTTTTAATACTGTTTTAGTACTGTACTCAGCCCCTAAGCCACTATAATTTGTCATCAATAGGGTCTTCAGAAATACTTGTACACTTTCAAGCTTCGGTTCTCACACTTGTGCGCTTTACGAAGGAAGATGTTCATTCAACACATTGCAAATGGACCACATCATATAATAATAAAACCTAGTACTCAAGACTGTATTAGAGCAAGGTCCCTATTGATAAAAATCAAACGATTCCACTCCAATTACAATTTCATCACCTCGAAAACACAATAAACCGCAACACCGACCCGTTTCTAAAACTGTCGCCGGCGCGATACAGAAGAGGGAAAAAAGCCCCAAGGGTGGCCAGGTCACAAACGTAGCGTAAAAACAAAAAAAAACATCTCCTCTGATTGCCTGAGCTAGTGCAAGAGGAAAGAGAAGCAAGCAACCATCCATCTCCTTGGCTTTTTGTCTAACCAGAACCCATCGAAAGAAAAAAACAAGACAGAATAATTAATACAGGTTTCTCAGGCACCAGACCCCTTCATCGAGGATCCAAATTGCCGAATCTCGGATCTTTGTCCATTGGACAGGATTGTTGCCGGGTATTTTCTTTTTTTTTTCCTTTGTAAAATAGGAAGATTAACGGGAGGGGGCGGCAGCCAAACGAGATAACGAAAACGAGACATCTCTTGCGAGACTCGGCGCCAGGGGTATCATTGAGAAAAAAAAATGTAGAAGAACCTTCCAATGCAGATCGAGGTCGCCCTGGGGGAATCTTGACGGGAGGAAAAAGAGGCCGTAGAATAAGGAAAAGAGGAAATAATCCAGAACCAGGTAGCAAAAGGCACGTGAGGCTGGGCAGTCCTAGTTGGACCATGTGATTGCCCGTGCACTCACACCTTGTTTGGTGGCCAAATTCCAGGAAATGAGATGAGAAAAGTAGCATGGTGGAAATCCTTGGTGGCATCCGTAGATGGTAAAGAGAAGCCCAGGTCCAGGAGGGCGTTGGAGCTCATATAGCACGTGAGACACACCAGACAAAGCTAGCAGGGCATAAACACATTCACGACAAAGTTCGAATGTAAACCTTTCTTGGGAAAACACAACGTCCTTGGGGTGGCATGTCCATTTGGGGCGTACCATTGCTGCTGAAATCCTGGGGCGGGATGGATCCAAAGGGGGGAAACATGGCAAACAGAAAAAGAAACACAGGGCATTCCATTGCATGGTCCATGGAAATATCCATCCTAACGGGTCGGGTTCCTGAGAATCTCCTCACAATTTGCATCGAATCGATGGTTGAATGTCCTGAGGCCTTGGATAAACTTCTCAGTCCTCTCCAGCTCACGGTCGCGACCAAAGAGAGTCTCGACGAACTCTACACCTGCGTTTTTGCCTAGCGAATCCTTTCGCTTACTAGCCTTGAGCATGGGCGTCTCGCAGGCCTTGAGAAGCTTGCGGAGCTTCTCGTTGAGGCGTTCGCCCGAGTCAATAAACTCCTCAATCGTCTCGCGGTCCTCTGCGTTCCTAACACGGCCAACACATTCGTCGGCGCGTTTCAGCTTTCCGGCGAGTTGAATGAGAAGAACCCAAAGGTCACCAGCCATGTCCGAAATGGGCGTGGCAGGACTGTGGTGGTATACGGTCCAATCATAGATCCACTTCCCGAGGGAGTTGGCGTCAAAGACGGAGCCGAGGAGAAGGATGGGAGCCTCGTTAGGGTCCCAGTTCTTGAGCGAATAGCCAGCGGGGATCTTGTGTCTCTTGGCATCGGCCTCGGTGGCGCGCGTTGCCGAGGACGTGGAAGCCGTAGTGGCCGGCTTTCGGATGTGTGAACTCGCGGGGCGGGCGGTCGAGGGTCGCTGGGGCGTCGACATGGACGACCGGCGCGAGTGGGTGGGGGCGGGCGTGGCACTGGTGGCGGGGGGAGCGGCCGTCGAGGTGCGGAAGCGAGGTGACTCGTAAGCGCCAATGTCCCGATAATGTTGGTAATAGCCTCCCTGCGAGTAGTAACGAGGATCAGCGCCTTGTCTCCAGACATCGTCGCAGTACGAGTGGCGCGCGACGTTGTGAAGCGGAGCCGACGTAGAATCCCTCCGCCTCGCCTTCGACTGGGCCGGCAACACGAAAACACCACCGTTGCCGAAATCAATCACTTCGTCCTCGTCCGACTCCCCACTGGGAGTAGGGTTCCGCACGAAGGCATACGAGTTTCGTCGCACGTGCTTATCGCGAGGAGGCGTCGAGAAAGAAGATTTACGCAAATGATGACCATTACTACTCACATTTGCCGTGGCATAGTGGCCATCACTCGTGTATCGAGGAGAGGCAGTGGGCGGTCGAGGGCTAAACTCGGTGCTGAAGCCGCTGGCGCTCGTGTGCCGGTAGTGGAAGTCGGCGCGGGTCTGTGGTCGCTGGGGAGTTTGAGGCGGGTAGTAGTATCGCTGGCCGCGAGGCGAAGGCGTGGGCGTCGCCGAGTCGTAGTACCCCTCGGGGTAGGTGGATGTGTAGGTAGGCATTTTAATGTGTAGGATCGTGAACGAGGTGTCAAGGATTATCCTCAATAAAAATGAATAAATAATATATATCTTTTGAGAAAATCGGAGGCTCGTCAATCTTTGTGTCGTTCGTATTTCCGATGCTTCTTCAATCGAATCGGGCTGCTTTGCACGGTCGTGTCTTGTAGGGTATTATGAAGGTATTTCTTGGAAGGCGAGATGACGGCAAGATATTGGAAAAAAGAAAAAAGGCAGCGCTCGATAAAATGAAGAAATGGGAAATAAGTAGGAGGAACAGAGAAACAAGCAAGACAAGTTATGAAAAATCGCCCCTAAAAGGGGGATGATGAAGTTGCCTCGATCGTATGCGATTCACAATCGCCGTCGCGCCGGATGAGAGAGGCGCTAGAAGAGTGGTGACGAATATAGCCGAGTCACCGTGGTATGCGGTCGGAAGGAGGAGGGTTGAGGGAAATTCGGCTTCTGAAGGCGTACATGTCAAAATGTGCGAGGGAAAGGATCTCGACTTTCGAGATTCACAAACACCAGATTTCGAGTAAAGAACCCGATTATGGTGTTTTTTTTTTTTCTGGAAATTGCTGGAAGTGGCCAGCAAGATGAGTGAGAAAAGGCTTAGGGGTCTGGTCACCGGTGGATGACCTATTTCGTGATATGATTTTTGGGGTGATCAGGTTCTGCTTCCAAAATGGAATGGCATAGTAAGAAGTCAAAAAAAGACAATGATGGCGGGTGTGGGTGGTTGCGTATTGATATATGCGGCAGGACAGCCAAAGCGCTGTCTTTCTTTTTTTTGGCTTTGGCTTTGGTAGCGTGTGAGCAGACTTTTGGTTGCACCCCCTGTTTGTATTGAAAAATTTTCTTTCAGCAAGGGGGGAGAACAGACGAAGAAAAGAAAGGGGGGGAGGGGTGTATGTTGAGTATGCTGTATGTACCGAGGGGTACGCAGTACAAGGGGTGTGTAGTGCAAGACAAGCCCTACCTCTCACTGGAACCCACGAATGTGTTCGGGGAGCACAGAGATACAGAGTACTGGACTTCCACTAAATGCCCTGCGACACCTCACTGAGTACGGAGTATTGACTAGCAGTTCTGGTGTCCCTTTTGTGGTTTTGTAGGGGGGTGTAGGTGTAAAATACCTTAAAGGCTGGTAAATTACACTGAGATTCACCGTGTGCGGTATGATTTAAATGACACTGTATTCGTGTTTACTGAACCTTGCCTCTTTAGGGCCAAACCTTGGGCTTCTTGGATTTTTCATCTCTCGTCTGAATCTCTCTTTTCTTTTCTTTCCCACCAGCCCTCTCGAGTAGGCGGCAATAGACATTGCGCGCGCAAAATGGCAAGGCTGTTGAACATCCTAGTCGATTTCCCAGCCTCGTCCTTTTTTCAACCTGTCGCGTGTCAATAGGAGCTTTGATACATGGCGGGTATCATACTCCGTACGGAGTACATGATGTCGTCTTTCAATACGTAATGATCTCTCGAAAACTGTTTACAAGTCGCTCGCCTTTTTTTTTTCAATTTTGGAGATTTTACGAGGCCGTGGGTGCCTATCTCGACCTCCCAATAAGTCGAAGATTGTGAAAAGAGGTAAATTCGACGCAGTAGCCCGGCTGCTGCCTAGCTTGTGTCGCATCTGCCAGTCTGTTTAGATATGGGTTCATCGTGACTGGTTATTGACAGTGTACCGTACTGGTACTTGTTTGCCGTGTGTTCTGTGTTCTCGATTTGTACAAGCATACAAGTATGCCCAGCCGAGAGTCCAATTCACGACGCTGTGCTCGCCGAAGGACGGAGTACGGAGTACCTGGGACTTGTTTGGACCCAATTTTGCCCCTTTGTGGACTTGGTTCAATACATGACATGGACAAAATCCCCTCTGTCGGGTTCGACAGGCATCTCGACGATTTAGCGAGATGACCAACCCACCCATCCACAGTGCCCATGCCTTTGTTGGGGAAGCCATTTCCCCCGGTGTCAAGGGCCATCTGCATCACGGCTCCATCGATTACTACTGTCATTCGGAGTATTCGTACCATAATAATGGCGGGGACTGGAGGACATGGCATTTCAAGCCATGCTGGCTTAACCTCTCGACAAGTTGTCTCCAGACGGCACCAACGGGACTTTAACTAAACTAGTTTAAATTTTCGCGTTGAGCAGAGCCGCTCAGCAATGTTCACAGGCTTGTCGGGTGGTTGAAGCCGTAATCGACAGGGGTTGGATAAAGAGGTTGGTGACTCTTGGCCGAACAGTGACACCTGGACTAGGATGGTCAAATTGGCCACTTTATGGGGACGGAGATACGAGAGCGGGCCTCCTTCTCTTCTCATTTACTCTGACAAGTTTTTCCGCCGTACAGTCAACACAAAGTCTTCGCGTTCTTGGTGCCTGGTGTGTACAGAGTAGATACAGTCGCCATCCCACTGGCAAAAACGGGTGGCTGAAGGGTGCTTTTCTTTCTTCTTCCTTTGGGCCGCGCGTTGAATGTGGCCTCCATCATCTTCTGCCACTCTGTTGCCTGGGCATACTCCGTAATTCGCAAGAGAACGCACGCGATCAAAGTGTCGTAGTGGGCAGCTAGCGACGTCGTTTCGGGTGCAGAGGAACATAGTTTGGATGGGGCACAATAAAACAAAACAAATGCTGCAACTCCGATGCTGGCATCGACAACCGAGCTCGTGGAACCCTAAGAGAAGAGCCTGCATGGCAGTGGGCCAGCCTGGGCCTGGACGTTGTCTGTGGTTCGGTGTGGCAAGCCCCTGTGATTCACCAAATTAGGCATCTGAGAGAAAGCTCGCCGCTGTATTACAAGTACGAAGACAGTACGAACTCCCCAAATCATCATCCGCACGTGTTTAAATTACTGTACGCCAACAGTTGGTCACACATGAGCAAGACTTGAATCCAGGGTCATCCGAAAAGAAAGAAAGAAAGAAAGGGTGAAAAGGGTCCAATCCATGATGACTTGTACCTCACACAACAGAAGACCTGTCAGTCCAGCACTGGGGCTTAGGCTCGCAGGCTAACTGGCAGAACCGCCAACCTGGACGCGAGGCCGGGGCTTATTTATGCCACTCAACCACTCTGATCGGAGCAAAATCGCTAGGCTGGTCAATTCGGGCATGCGCCCACCCCCCCTGGGATAATGCAGCATGCTGTTACCTTCTCAAGGCAACTCTATCATCAGTTATTGGATTCCTAAAAATCATGTTGATCGCGATGAGGTGTTGATATCATTTGCTTGCAAATAAAGCAATGGTCACTCGTTGTTGTCTGCCTCAAAAGCAAGCCAGAGGCCAGCCAAAATCAGAAGCAACGAAGGCGGGCGCAGATTTGAAGCGTCAGTACTAATAGTCCTGTGCACTTTTTTGAACAGAGCAAAGCAAATGCAGAAGCCGAGAGGCAGTGCTCGTTGACCATCCGAAATTACGCCCACATCAACTCGGCCGATCATTCGTTCCAGGGTGACAACACGGACACATCCAAGGACACATCCCTCAAGCCATCAACTCAAAAAAAAAAATTCGGAGTATTGAGGGGAGAATTCGGCGCATTCTGCAAACTTGTGTAAGTTTGACGGGAAGCTCATATCTCTAGTCCGACAGATCAAGCGAGATGCAACCCGTCCTGCACGCTGAGGATGCACAAATATTTTCAGAAGGATCGTGCTCACTTGTTTAACTGGCAAGATCGAGGAGATTTCGTTGCAATGGGCGAAGCACGGGATATCACGGCAAAACAGAGTACGGAGTAAACTACGGAGTACGTGTATCTGGTGCATGCGAATCCTCTCGCGAGTCTGGTGAACCAGTATCTGGAAATTGGCATGTTCCAGAGAAGGAAATGCAGGCTACGGAGGATTTTAGGCAAGGCTTCAGAAGCTAGAGCCCCTGTAGCGGTGCCCAGGCGCTACCTCGTTCTGGAAAAAATTGCAGTGCCAACCACTGCGGACGAGGCCGGGGTCCCCTGTCTCCATGTTCTTGTCGGTGAGAAGCTGGTGCTTTTACCCCTGTAATGTTTTTTTTTCCAGGCTGGGTCTCAAAAAGAACCTTAAACCCTGTCACCTCCCACAAGAGATGAACCTGCCAATCTTGGACAACAGGCATTGTGTTCTTTTTACGGAGTATTTTCCTTCCCTTTTTGTTGTGTTGATCTCGTTTTCCCCCTTTCCACAAGAACTTCCTAGCCTTGACTCCCTCCCCCCCTCATCTTTGCTAGGGGCTAGGGAGCAATTCATTTGATCCATCATGCTGTTTCGCCTTCCAATGAGATAACTTTATGACTCACGGGTGTCTTGAGCAAAGTCCCAAAACGACGAGCCGTGCCCAACCAGATTCCGTCGAATGCATTCATGTCCAATGAAAACGGCCAAGGTTGCTCAGTCCCGGCACCTGGCTGGCCTGTTGTCTATGCTTAGCTGCATGAGCTGTGTTTCTCATTCTCATCCCTTTTCGTTCATCCTAAACTAGTGTCCCAATACGGGGTATTCTTGGTTGCCAAACACGTTGTAGTACAGAGGCATCCCATGGAAATCGAGAGAGCCCCCCCAAAAAAGGACAAAACGGAGTATCCTCATCTGTACGGAGTAGGGGGGGGGGGTGCATACTCTGTAGTAGTTTACGTCCATAGTGCGTCTGTCTGTCCCAAGTTCCCGATCCATTAGCTAAGCCGCCAATACCAAGGCCCGCTATCCACTCTCGGGACGCTAGAATGCTATTTGTTGAGCGGGAGGCTTGCCTAGACTCCGGTGGGTAGCTAATCCAAAATGAGATGAGCGCACATTTAGTACGGAGTAGGGGTGGTCCCGTTGAAAAAGGTCTCGCAACCGCACCCCTGACCAGCCATGTGCGTCCAGTAGGACAGGACACACACAGTATTATTAATACTCTGTAAAAGCAAAACAAACGAGAGCACAGCAGCTATTATGGAGTAGAAAAGAAAAGAAGCTTGGCTTCGATGCGGTGTGCGTTGGCCTTTTTTACGCCCTCTGGTATCCATAGGAGATGACTGTTTCTCCTGCAGAGACGGCAGGGTTTATTCATCACCGCTGCTTCGTCTTTTCAACTCACCGACTTTCTCAAACCTTACCATGCCAGACGTGGAACAAGGCGCTATGCATGCGACTTTGCTGGCTGGAACGGCTGATCGACGGATGCACACTCATTTGCCGCACATTTTTTATACTCCGTATTATTTTCGAGATTTTCCCCTTTATTTTCCCCTTCAATTTTCACTTTTCTTTTCTTTTCTTTTTTTCACATTCAAAGGTTTCAGTAATATTTTCTTATCTGTGATTTGTGGGTGTTTTGTACGGAGTATTTGGTCCTGGGCAATCGAGAGCGCATGGGCCAATTTATTTAGGGCAAGTCCTTGACTTAGTATTACACACACACACACACACACACACACACACAAAACTTGTCTTGCCCAAAAAAAGAAAGAGAGAAAAAAGTTTGGATTAATACGGAGCAAGGAGTACAGCTCTTGAGCAGCAACGAACCCTGTCATGACGGCAGCAGATTGTCACAATTCTCGACGTCCACTGGCTCTTTGATATCAGGACGGAGGAGTCTACTCCGGATGAAGGGAATGGAGAGGATGGGGAAGATTGAACATTTGGCATTAATAAGTTGGGCTACCCGCAACTCACTCCACCATGGGCCTGGCCTGGCCACATCCTTTTTTCCCCCTCTGATTACGGAGTAGGCTGTCCAGCTTGTCTGGCATTCACATGTAAATAAAAGTCGCTTTTTGATATCCTGAGGATAAAAGGACTTCACCTTGGGCGTACTCTGTACTATTCGACGAAACTACAAGTAAACCTAAAGATAACAATCCCCAAGGCTCACGAAGCCCTTATTGGCCTGAACAAAATTTGTTTCCGCGCCAATCCGACACTGACCATAGTTTAGACTCCCCTGGACCCCTAGCTAAGCGAGCGCCAAGGACTGGCTAAACAGGCAGGTTTCTCGACTCTTCGGTGCGTCAAATACTCACTAAGCCACACAAAAGGTTCATCTCTAGGGGTGTCTTTCTAAACACCCCCAGGGCATGCCTTTATTTCTCTTCTAGTGGTGCAACACGCTAGACCCTGCTGAAACAAGATCCAATAGAAGGGCTTGCCAGTAGCTTCGCCACAGCACGTCTTATTACTTTTTCGTCTCCTGCTCTACACCAATTTATTGGACCGCAAATCGACCAGCATTTGGTGTTTTTTTTTCTTTGGACAGGACCAGAAGTTCTCAAGTTGGAGGCCTTTGTAAATTATGCAATGAGGCAACAGTTCCTCCAGATCACCCAGCACTTATATTGTCCTCTGTGAAAAACTTCACATGATTTGTACCTTCTGTACGTCAACCAGCCTAATTATTCTCCTCCGTTTTCAACGCACTGTGGAAAAAAAAAGTGGCAAATCCGAACATTAAAAGAGTCATCCGACGTTCCCCTAGAGTCATTTCCGTCATCTGACATCTGCTTCATAATGAGAACATGAACGGGTACGCGTCAATATATCACAACATTTTCAACGACTAAATAAATGTCGAGGGACACGCGCACAATCCGCGTCAACGCTCGTGCACGTGACGCTCTTCGCCACACCACCTTTTTTCAGGCGGCTTGAGGTTCGTGGCTGTATTTGCCTTAGGCAGCAACAATGACGTAAAGTTTATCTTGTCAGGTAATATGAGGAAGTGCCGGGCCGCTTGCATATCGATGCATAATAATACCCCGAAGCATAAATATGTTTTTAATGACTTTTAAAAGCAGAGAAGAGCAAGCGAAGCAAGGATTAGAGTGAGAAAGGTCCCATTTTAAACTCATTTTTTTGAATCCTAGCTTTTCCATAGGACCAGAACAGAACTTTGAAATTGTCAAATGAAAATAAACCATTTTTGGCATGGAATGGAGGGGCAAGTAACATGGACAACTTCCTCGTTCCACTAATCCGTTTACACCGCTTCGCAGAAATTCTGCATGCACACCGCATTAGCAAGAAGCAAGGGAGTAACTCTCCGAGTCGCTCAAACAACAGCATTTCGTTTAGTCCTTCGGGAGGGTGGTTTGCGGGAACTGGTGGGGACTTTCTTTGTGGCTTCGTTTTTGGGCCTTTGGGTATCAATATGGAGTATGTTGGGTTGCATATACCCTTGCCCGAACACCAAATCATTTGGAGCATTTACTGTGCCATTTTGGTCTTATTTTCTTACTATTTCTTCACCTTTTTCCTTGTGCTATTCGAGAAAAGATGAAAAGGTACCTGCAAGTTTGCAGGCTATGTATGCACACGCCCTGGACACGCTGGCATAGGAACCCTTTCCACCTTTGGCCCATCCTCTTACCAGACGAATCACTAAAGGCATATTGTGTTACTCTCTTGCTCTTGGTTCGTCGGTCTTGAAGTTTACATGTCGGTATCCCTGGCGATGGAGAGTTGTGACTCATACTTGCCCGGTTCTTTTCTGCATTTATACACCTTCTATCCGTTTGCATGTCCGAACTGCATAGCGATATCAAACCACAAACAGGGTTTTCCCACTTTTGGTAGGACTGAACCATCTGTACACCCTTCCCTACTACATACTCCGTATGTATAACGTTTGAACACCCCTCCCCTAGCTATACCCGCCTACCGAGATTTTGGGTTGATGGGCAAATGTAATGCTGGCTCTGCTGCATTGGTGAACTGTCGTTTGGTATGCATCCGACATCGCCACTCTTCTCGTGTGCCCGGGGCTGAGAATCTCACCATCAATGTCGATATACCAACCAAAAGAACCATGACAGTCTCGTCCGGACTTGCTTCTATCATTTTCTAAGGTGGATAATCTGATACACCTACACTATGATGTGGCTTCTGTGTTGTCTTCTTCTTGCGTGCTTCTTTCGAGTTCTTTCGACTTCTATTTCTCGTCATTCTCAACTCTAATATAAGGCTTTCAAAACTGTGACTGGCAAAAGTTAGGGCTGTGCTTAATCTGCGCCCTAAGGTGGCGGAGTGAAGAAACTGAGCCCGATGTGGCTTGGGATATAGTCGTTTCATACATCGAGACTCTGTGTATGTACATATATGTAACAAACTGCACCGCATTTTGTGCAGGCAACTATATTTGTCACGTGCTTGAATACTAGCTGTATCCGACAGACCATTTGCTCTCAGGTCTGTCCCGTAACCTATTATCATGAACTATAAGCATATGTGATGCAAGTAGCGATCTGAATTCATTTATAATTAGATACAATGTCTAAACTTGTTATTAACTAGTTCCTGGTCAGGTAGACGGCAAGTCTTCACAGGTGGTAGCCATGGTGTATGTGCTATTTTCCACGTAACAAGACGACATCTTGGCTATCTTGCATTCTTCAATACTGGTACAAGCGCACACAAGCTGAATCGCGGCAATGTCATCAGATTGGTGTCACTCCGTCTTTGAATTATCTCTCAGATGGAATCTCGATGTTCCTCCCGCGGCCAACTTTTCTCCCTTTGACACTATACGCCTGTACCGCAGTAAAATGTATATAGTCCCGAATGGATGGCTTTGATTTGAGATACAAGAGCGTATGTGAATTTCTGGTAGAGTCTCATGGAAGAAATATCACTGATTAATTCGTCATTGTGGCAAAATGCGGTTAGGGGGCGACGCGGTTAGCGGGCGACATCCAAACGAAGCCCGGGGTTCAACGGGGATCAGCCCATGTTCTCTATCTATCGAGACTGGTTGTGCTGGAGATTCTGCTAGAATTATCCAATATTATTAGAAGACTAAGCGGACCCTCAAGTGGCTGGGAGTAGCTGGAGATATGTAGTTCCGTAACCATGGGTATTCCAATCACTCCGTCCACGTTTGTTCGACATGGAACGCAAAGATATATTCTTCCATTTATTTGGCGAGCATCTTATGGTTCCTGGGGAGACGGGTAACTTTCTATCTTTTTGGCAAGGGCCCATCCAGAGGGCACATCCGTTAATAACAATACGTTGTAGAAGGTGTCATTGATCTTTGTCGGACCAAGTACTTGCATGGAGCAGTGGAAGAAAGTGGAAGAAACCCTGGGCGAAGGTACTTCCAACCTCGCCCGAATGCTTGGGGACACGGAGGAGTGGGATAAAAAACATCTCGGCAGCCAGGCCCAGGAAGAAGCGAATCCTCGCTAATGTAAGCTAAACGAACCTAGACTTCTTCCAAACCCGGCAAGAGAGAGTGCTGGAAAGGAAACGGATGTGCAAGCTTATCCTCACGACTACTAAAATCGTTCAAGGAATATAATGTGCTATTAGTGAACCGTATAGCTTTCATGTTTTTAAGCAAAAAGAACAAACAAGTGACACATAAGAAAGCCATTTCAGTCTATAGTAATGATGGTTCCAAAGCAGGCCACTCCTCTATACCCGTCCCCATCAAAGTCGTCAGAATTTCGTGCACAGTTGTACATGGTTTCTATAAGAGGTGTTTTTCGTCCATTTGTGTCCCATTTCTATCAAGCCCCATTACTCCAAAACCGCTTTACCTACCCTTTTAGAAATTAGATATGTTGGGAACACGTCTGTGATCTAGATCTCCCGTTTCGTGTTTTGTGTGCTTCAAGTTCATTATATGTTGTGTCAGTTGTCGATAGAGCAATCACCTCACACAGGTTTTCTCGCATACACCATGTGGAGTGGCAGATACGAATGTACGCTGCTATCCATCAAGGCTTTCCGCACCTCGACAAGAAAGACCTCAATCTCGAGCCTGGTCCATCCGAGAGCCGCGAGGGGCTTCCGTGCAAGACCGACAATAGAGTCAAGAAGAACCGCTCGCATCATCCTACCACAGGCGTTGAGTCTTGAGGCGCGTGGCCATGCTCCAATTGGACACTTCGTGTGCCTCGTTGTGATATCTTCAAAGCCGGCCGTTTCGAGAGCGCTTTCGAGAGTGAGGACAGAGTGGAGATCGGTACCGAGGAGTGCGAGGCCATCTCGAAGGTGTGTCATAAACGCCGTGAGAGGATAGGTTGGGGTTAACGATGGGTCGTCAGCGTGGGGGAGGTAGTGGAACTCCTGGAATTCAACATAACCACCTGGTTTCAAGTGCCTAGCGGGTCGAAAGGCGAAACCGGTAGTTAGCCCTTTTGGCCGTTGAAGATGGGTTGACAAGTAATAGGGGTATTATTGTGGACAGAAACTAACCTAAATGTCCGTTCGAGAAGGGTATGCCTCTCCCGTATGGAGTAAATGACATGGCGGACGTGAATGTAGTCGAAGTTGTTGTCAGGGTGGTCCCAGCCCTCGCTGTCTTCAATATCGTCAACAATGAATTGGACATTTGGCGGCACATAAACTGGCTGAATGGGCGAGAGATCCAAGCCAGTGAAATTCGATTCAGGATAGTCATCAGCAACTGGTGCGAGTAGTTCGTCGTGTCAGTGAGAGGGTTGACGGGTAGGGGCATAGAGGGCAGGCATTTTTTTTCATCGTTCAAGCCTAACTTACGTTCTGTACACCAACTTCCTGTCCCGGTACCTATTAGAAACAGACACTAATGTTAGCAATTCTACCCCTGCGCTTTCTTGGGATTTCATCGACTCCTCGTTCGGTGTTGGGATTACTACTCGGCCCATCTCTCCTTGTGAGTACAGACTACGCATTGGGGTTGTATAACTGGCATGCAGAGCGGGGAGGGAACTTTGACTAGAGACTTCTCAAGCTGCACTGGGGAGGGTTGATTCGCGTACCCAAGTCTAAGACTTCAGCGCCAGAGCGCAGGACTGCCTCTACTGGCGCATAGAAGTACCGCCCTTCGAGAACATCGAGCAGCATCTGGTGTTTGAGGTCGTCCATCTCCTGTTCCACCTCATCATTCGGGAACGGGTAACGGCCTGCGTGATAGGCGTGATATCTCAATCCACCATCAATGACATGCTCTCGGACGCTGTCAGTTAAGCTCCGGGTCTCTTCATCAAGATGACCAGAGCGAGCTCCAGTCTCACGGTCAGTGGGCTGTGAATCCGACAGTCCTGCTTCAGCTTCGTTCGGTTCATCGCCATCGGAAATAGCAGATATCCGAGAGGGAGATGTACCAGATCTCGGAGGAGCAAGGAGAGACGATGGGCTGTTAGTTGTTGGGGACCGGCGACGGGTATCTGTTGGTGGAGGGGTCATCGCAGTCCGTCTCCTATGCTCTTCTTGGCAAAGGAAAACATCAGTTTATGCCGGTGACAATCTTGAGATACAATGGCTTCATCGAGTGATACTTGAACTGTTTGGTGAGGTGGTAGAATATCTGGAGACAAAAGGACAAAATAACGCAAGGGAGAATAACGAGTCGGAAATTCATGCAAGGATATTTTACCTCACGAGTCGGAAACTGGGGCAGCCGCTTATAAAGAGACTAAACGGTGCGTGCAAGTTTAAGTTGGCTTGTCAGGATGGGGTCAATGTATGCTAACTCAGGAAGAGAACAACCTTATGTGCCTCGCTGTGCTGTACGTACTAATATGTGCAACCCCCCCTCCCCGCCCCTCCCGAGTGTCAGGAATCGGGAGCAGGGGCAAGGCAAGGAGGTAGGAAAGGGAGGGGAAAGGAGGGCCTTGCTTACCAGGGTGGAGCTCCAGTGAGCTTGGGTGGCTTGAAACGAAAGCGTCGACATGCAGGCTGCGCTTCCTTTCCAAGACCTTTGAGACTTGAAACCTGAGTAAACAGAGGAGCAAGTCGCAATTTCGAAGGCGGTATTGCCATAGACGGGTTGTGGACCGCACTCGATGTTCCCCACAGCGCAGGGCACCATAACTTTTAATAACTTTTACGGATGCCAGAGCGGGCTACAGTGATATTAAATTGGACCGATTGGAATCGTAGGCAGTACTCCGTAGGCTTCTCTCGACCAACCATCGGCATACGAATACTGGACAAAGACTTGATGTGCCTGTTTAGTGTGAAGGTCCAGGTCCTGTTTCGCTGTTTCGCTGTTTCCAGCATGGTCGATTCCGAAAAGGGTTTCGTTTCCGGGGGTATGCTGATGACTTTTACTTATTCGTGTCGCTCCCTCCCATTCTTGGACAGACCAGCCATGTCCGCCGAGGCCAATACCACCTAGTCAATTAGGGAGTAGGTGACGTGACGACGCACCTGAGCTGTATTTGCTCCCATCTGTTTCGATTCCCAAGGATATGGTTAGAACAAGCCGAGCTCAGTCTAGTGTCAAGTTCCGAATTGACAGGCAGGCTATTACTTGGTCTCTTTGTGGGGTTGGTAATGTGAGGGAAATGAGGAATAATCAGGGGAGCGCAAGATCCCAGCTGGTCGGGTCAGTCTTTTCACTAGTGGCCCAAATGGCGAAACATGGGCGGGAGCGGGGGGTTGTCTGGAATGGAAAGAAATAAGTCCCAACTGCTTTACTAGTTTACACCTCGAGTAATGCCCCCGTAAGTCGAGTGAGGCTCTTGAGGACACACCACCACTGGTCGCAGGAAAGTAAACTGATCGTATGCCAACTACGTCTGTGGGATTTGATTTGGTCGATACGGGAACAATATGATAATCCCTTCGATCGACAAGGTCGACGTGCGCTGAAGGCTAGGCCATTTGCGTCGCTACGCCCGTTTGAGGCATGGCATGGGGGTAATCCGGGAAGATAGCTCCGTGCGAGCTGGGTAAATAAAGAAGTATCGGGGCTTCAGAATTGGCAATCAGAATGCGAATTGGTGGATCAATGGGCGGCCTTTCCCACTCAAAAGTGCCCTGGCCGATAACCATCGCCCTCAGAAGGCAGGCTACTCGCTAGTGTCGCTTCTACGGAGTAATGGCGGAACTGTGACCCTCGTGAAATTAGTGTGTCATTTTGGCTGATTTGGAGTGGAAGGAGATGTTATTGTTCTGGTCTAGAACCAAGAAGCAAAGACTTGCTCGCCCCTGGTAAGGCTGCATTGATAGAGGGGTGCGAAAAGAAACAAAAGGACAAGCGATTGAAATTTAGCAGCAATTTTGACCAAAGTGTTGTTGCTGGTTGGGTTGCGCAGGGGTTAGACTTATCAGGTGGCTGCTGGCTGGCTGGCCTGGCCCATTCTGGAAAGCAATTTCTTCAACAATTCCGACACCCTGGGACGCCCCTGCGTCCCGAGAGAATTGGATTTCTTGGTTGGTTGGCTGCCTTCGCAGAGAGAGTCCTCGTGCTTACCAGACCATGTAAATGCCCCGTAGCACCGTCCGAATCCCTCTATCATTTACACATGAAGGCCTAGATGACCTTTAGCAATCCGGTTGTGGTGATTCGTGCCAGTCCATCCAAGCAAGCTGGCTCTGTGTCGTTTTCTGAATTAGCGGCTGAATCAAGGATGGAGAGGAGGACTGCATCCGCCCCTGACAGCCCCTTGCCAGTAGTAAAAAAGAGAGTGAGCTGAACGAAGACATCCGACTATCCCCCTTTTCCCTCCTTCTTCCAACCCCTTTATTTAGTTTTCTTTTCTTTGTCTTATCGTTTGCATTTCGTTGTTTTTCAGTCGAGGGGCGCTGTATGGAGTTTGGATCAAGCTATTCCCAGGAGGCGCTACTAGTGACCCAAACTGTCGGGTCTTCCCCAGCAGCTGCGCAAGGAAAGGCCATTTGTCTTTGAGCACGAGCACCAACATTTTCAGCCATCGCCCTGGCAAGCGGTCTGTCCCGCCCCACTCGAACTGCCAAGCCTCTCATGCGCTTCTCAAACGATATGATGCCGGACAGGACATGAGAGAGGCGACCCGCTCCTCCCAGATGGTCCCCTTTATTTACAGCCAAATACTGTGAATACAAGTTGGGATCTAAACTGAGTCTGGCGGTATGGAGAGTCAAAACAAAGAGCAGGGTTAGCAATGAATATCATGGTGTGGGAGGTGTCAGCTTTAGGAGAACCAAGCTCCTGGGATGGACAGACAAACCAACGGCCCTGTCTGTAATACGGAGGTGTGGAAGGGCATTCGTACTCCGTATTGGCACTCCTACCCCTGCATTTTCGTGGTTGACGCAGCCATGCCTGGAAGGGTAACAATTTCGCCCGTTTCTACTTCGTACTATTTATGATTTTCCCCCGCGCAAATTGGTTCTCATGGTGATTTGACATGGTGGTGAATAACTTTCTTTGCTATCAACCCCTGTCAGTGAAAACTCGTCTAGGCTGGCAAGGGCGAACTGACTTCGTTTTCGCAGGATTGCAAATCATTTCGCCGAGACAGAAACATCATGTTTCATCTACGAATCAGCTCATGGGTGCTCCCGCTGCCCGTCATTCACGTTTTCCCCCATCCTCCGTAATGGGGCAGACCCACAAACCTCTTCCAACAACAGGTTAACATCCTGGATGCCCAGCATCACGACTTTGGGAAACGCACGCAATGCTGCACTGGCGCTCATTTCTGAATTAAGCATATGCCGTGAATACAAATGATGCCATGGGCATTATGTCTTATGCCGAACCTGTTGTATAGACAATGAGCAGAATATATGATCTGTCATGTTTCGTGAGTTGAGCTGGCAAGCTGGTTAATCTTTGCCTGCATGTTCAATCTTACTTTTATCACCGTTCATATCTCGCTCCTTGTTGCTTTCTCACTTGTCTATCGAAACACTGTTTCTAAGACAGGGGAGAAAGTAGGATTTGGAATGCAAGTCCACTCTTTATCATTTAATCATCGCAGAATATTGTTTCCATATCGGTTTTCCCGCCCAGCATCTGGTGAATGGGGTCTATCGAGGGGTTTCGTCATTCGTGGGGGTCATACAGACTTTTCAGTCCTATGGGTGCGTCGAGGGATCCTCGGCGCGTACCGGGTGTTAAAGGGAGGTTGATCAATCTCGGCTCATTTCAAAGAGTGGGTTCTCATATGAGAGTGGGTTCTGGTTCTCATGATAAATTTGTGGTGTTTGTTGCTCGGCCGAATGGGTGCCAGGAGCACCTTCATTCTTGGATCGTACTGCTGTGGGCTCCGAATGATCAGCAAGGCCCATGGAATAGAAGGCGTTAGGAATCCAAGAGAAACGGCTAGGGTCGAACCAAATGGAAGACCTGGGTGGCTTTTGTCCAATCAAAGACACTCGTCATACTTACACTGTTCAAAGCAGCGATGATGTTGTACATTCTTGGAGTCGACACGAAAATTGCGAGAGGTGGAACAGTGTACGGAGTAAACTGTGGTGTTGCAACAAGGGATGCATGCGAACTTAGAGGCCATTTGAACTTTAGGATAGACGGGGCGAGTGGTTTAAGCCATTTTCCTATTTCGGAAGGAAGCGTTTTCTTTCCTTTGTTGGCAGGCCTTCCCAATCCGAGACCCATGGCATGAGTTCAAGAAAAAGGGAAGGAGAAAGGGGACACGAGCCGCCCAGAAGAGGGAAGAGCCGAGTGAAAATCTATTATTCAGAAATGCGCGCCGTGTCTGTATCTCAACTCGTGCGCTTATTGTGGTGGCATTTGATTCTAAACTATTTGACAAGAAACCTCTCTGGTGTCTTTCTTCTCCTCGGCGGATCTTGTAATTGGTTCGCAGCCAACATCACGACAGCTTCATATTCCGGTAAATACTTCCGAAAATCGTGTCTGGTTAACGCGGAATACGTCTGGAAACCATTCTCCGACTTCCGAATCGTCGTTTCTTTCCATCATGATCGCCAAAGCTTTTGCACACAGCCATACTAGTACCATACCATGACCATGATACCCGGCACATATCCACAAATCGTCTTCCTTCGGAACCTCTCCGACAAAGGGAAACTGGTCGGCTGTAAACCCCATGATTCCAGTCCATTCATGGACAAGGCGTCCCCGGCTATCATCTTCACCCCAATTGGAGCCAAAGTATTTGACTAAACTACTCCTCAGATGTTCGCTGATTTCGGGGTTTAGTGTCGAGTCGTCAATCACGCCCACTTCGTCCACCCCTCCCATACGGGCAAGACCTAGACCACCTCCAATCACCATGTTCCACTCGTGGCCTGATTTGGAAGTAATCGATCTCGGAATCATATAATCAAACCCACCAGGGTAGATGAAGCTGTACGTCGTTGCCAGCTTTTGGGTTCCGAGCCTGATTCCCGGCCTTTGGGCGGTAATTTGCCCTCGTACTGGGACTAGTACACCTTGGAATTTCTTGTGAAGAAAGGCGGTGTATCCATTGGTCGCCAATACGACCTTCCTGGCCCGTATCATGCCTGCTGGTGTCTTTACAGTCCAATTGTGGCTCGTTGGCCCGTCTTGGTTTCTTGACAACTGTGTCACTGGGGTGTGGGTGTGCAAGTTCAACCCTTTCTCCAGGCACATTTTGATAAGGCCTACGACGAACAGGTAGGCCGATATGCTACCGGCATTATATTCCACACCACCGAAAATTTCTCCGTCGACAGTCTCCAAATTCTCACAACAGAATCGATTTCGGACCACGGCTGGCGGATGTAGTATGTACGCGGCTGCCGGGTCGTCGTCTGGCATCGCTGCTTTCATTGCTTCAACCGCTTGTTTACTTTTGAGCCACTCATTCTCGCTATAAACGACATCTATCGTTTTGCATGGGTTTATTTCGCAATCTATGCCATGAGTCTCGGCAAATTCACGGAGCGCCTTGATATTGGCCGTTTCGAACTGGGCGATTTGGACTGCTGTTCGGGTACCATGTTTAGACTGGTTTGCAAGAAACGTCTGATATGCTCCCGATTTTGTGTGGCCACCTACACTCCTCTATTGTCAGCCACCTATTCTTTTGTAACTGCTTTCCCAAAAACAAGTTTTGATCATCGATGATGCGCTGAAAGCCTCTTAGGTACCAGCCTTTACAACCCCCGTCCCAGGATCTAGCCATAACCACATTGTCTCTCAGAATGGATTCTACTATGACAATGTGAAAAGCGGAAAAGAAACTTGCCATTTCTTCCAGTCGCGCCTGAGCAGGTCTCGCGGGCTTCCAGCATGACAACATTCTGGTCTCTATTGCTAGATAGTAAGCGCCATGCCACAGATGCTCCAGTGATTCCACTTCCTATGATGACAATATCAGCATATGATAAGAATTCTGGTGATCGGAAGTTCGCAATATCGGCAGGGAATTGATGCCAATAGCTCGGGTTTGGTCGCTCGTGGGGCAAGTCGACGGGGAGTTGAGCACGTTGTTCCATGGTGAGTGCTTATCGGCGATGATGGAAACGTCGTCCCATACCGTGGTGCTCTGTACGACGTGAAAGCTGCCTCTGGACTTCTTTACGTTGTTTAGTGCAAGTTGGGTCAAGATTAGGATAAGGGCTGGCCTCTGAGGGAAGATGGGGTTTTATACACAACCCGATCCCCTAATTGCACCACATATTATTCTTTATCACCTCCCCTGTCATACTAGGGGGGCAATGATGGCACGACCTCTAAAAGGACTCCACCACTCGCTCTTCGAGGTGTCTTTGACAGGCCTTGATCTTTTATCTCCAACTCGATCAAATGATCTATTAGATTAGAAACATGGCTGCCAAGCCGCATGCAATTCAATAGTGGCAGCAAAAACATCTTATCGATTGCAACACCACATGCATCTCCGTTTCGATTCTTTCGATTAATTCTCTTCACTTTGCATACTTCAAGGGGCCTAGCTAGGTGTCCTCTGAGGTTAGTCCGTGAGAAAGAGCGAAAGGAAGCAATGAGAACGGCTTGGGCTACAAATAAGTTCTACTGAAATGATATTGCTCCATTTTCCAGCGAGAGACGTCTGAACGTTGCTTCTTTATCTTTTCTTTTCTTTTTCCCTTTTTTTTTTTTTAAAAGAAAAAGCAAGCATATTTCTCGACTTTCTTTTTGGTGAGAGCTGAGTGACTTAAGCCCCAAGGACCCACCCCACTGTGGCTCAAAAAGCCATGTCAAAATATCTCTGTCGCCAACATACTCCTCCGTAGAGAGAGCTTTCGAGGGATTTGCCCTTCTTTTTTTATTTTCGGGGCCCAACTATGGCTTGTTCCAGGCGACGCTCATTGTAAGTACAATGATTTCCAGAGGGTTTGAGACTGTCATCGCCATTCGAGTCAAGCCTCGTATTGCATCCGAACAAAGAGCGAGAAACCCCCTAGCTTGGACGGCCCTATTACATTGAGTTGTTCAGATCGCGACCAGAGTCCGCCAACTACAGGAAGAAGCGAGATGATCAAAACCCCGTCTTTTGCTCCAAGATTGCAAAATAAAAAAGAGGACTGCTTTGTAATATTCCTCAGCCCTACCAATCCGAAACTAACCCAAGATATGTTGCTGCCGCACAAGTTCGCGGGCGGCCGGGGACAACTCTCAAAGGCGGCTCAAAGGCGGCCTAAAGACGGATGTTGCCACTTGACAAGAGGATGACTCAATCTAAGACTGGATATAAGTCTTTGGTCACGAGACGACCTTCCAGCAAGCTTGTTGCCTGGAAAGGCCATCAATCTGGTCCGGATCATAAAAGAATAAGCTGAATTGGCAATGGATTCGGTCATGCGGTTGAGGGCTGGGGAAGCCCCAAACCAAAAACCGAGCGAGTGATTCAGGCAATTCGCCCTAAATACCCAAAGCCCCTGCATTTCTGTCACCAGTGGCTGGGCAACCTAAAATAACGAGAAAAAAGTTCACGAGATCCAAAAAAAAAAAAAAAAAAAAAAAAACAAATAGCCACAGCCAAGGTCACGATGATCAACCCACAAGTGAAAAAGGAAAGGCTGATTTGGGAATTTCTTGGCTAGAGCCCGTCTCCCCAGGCACTTGCGAAACCCCGCATTCTGCAAATAGTCCCGTCCCACAAGCACACCTACGATGTGTTTTCAGGGTCTACTCCGTAAAAAAGTATTCAACACTTCTCGACAGATGTATCGTTTGGTACCATCTGCAATTTCGGTTGAGACACGGAGAGGAGAAAACGGGAAAAATTGAATCGAGCATCTGACCGACCATGCATGGAGTCGAGAGCTGACTTCCCAATCGTAGCCCTTGCATGCTTCGTCTCGTAGCTTCTAGTAGTGTCGCATCAACAATGCATCGACACCCCTCGTTGAGCCACTATGTTCCTGCTTGTTTCCCCAGACCGCTGGTTTCGAAAAAGGGGGAGGATTGGACTGGCTTGCGTTACCTGCTGACCTGATCTAATCGCCCCCCTTGCCGCTCGTTGTCCGCTTGCGCATTTGCCCAGGATGGGCGAGCGGGAAAGTACTGCCAAGTCCCTTGATTGTCCTTTTTCTGCTTTTACAAGTGTTTAGTCGGTTATGTGTGTCCTGTCCCTGAACTAGTACGGCGGAACCGTGGTTGGCATTGCCTTCACGAGGGCATGATCGTCTGCTCAAATACTCCGCAGAGGGCCTGGCCAAAGACTGTTTCTACCGCCAGATAAGAGCGAAAGGGCAGAATTTGAATTAGCTCCCGTTGCTTCCGCCCCTCTATAATGGAAGCGCAGTACCTCTTTGGCAGACTCGTAGCAACAAAAGGCTGTGATATGTGCATGAGCCAACCATAGGCGAGAAAGCGAACATTCTGTCCAAAGGATGTATGGGCTGGCCCAGTTAGCAAGTACTTCATGCCCTGTAATACCCAAGTACACAGCTCCCTCTTGGAAAAAGTACGCGTACGGAGTACTTGCACCCTCGAAGTCAGGGTACTCCGTAAGGCGAGGACGGGAGTTAGTGGGCCTGCCCAGTTCTGGCGTCGCAACAAGGGAATCGCATACTACTCTGTATACTGGTCAACAATGGACTCCATAATATCCTTTGCGATTGACAGGAGCAAGGAGATTGAGTTTCTATCTCGCTCCATCCTCTAGTGGTTTCTGACTTTCTGGCGAATCTTGAAGAAACCGTTCTTATTTTGTCTGTCCAATGCGTCCTGTAATAAGGGGCTTGCTTGGGGCTTCGTAGAGCTGACTGGCCAATAAGAAGCTCCCATTGCGCCATACGGGCTCGTTGCTGGGGCTCGTTTGAAGAGTCGTACTCCGCGTACTTGTAGCAAATAGTACAACAAGTAAGTACGGAGTAATCATGTACATACTACGGAGTACTACTCTGTACACTACTGAAATTTCGAGAACCCAACTGACCAAAAGTTTCTCCACAATGCTATTTGCTATTATGATTGAGTTCTGCCTCTTGGATTCTGTTTTCAGCACTATGAATCCCCTCATCCTTTAATCCTCTGCGGAGGCAAGGGAATCATAAATTGAGGGGAAGGCCTGGAAGAGAAAACTGAATGATTGTTGCATGCCAAGCGGGAGACTATGGGCAAGAGATTTTAAGTTCTGGCCATCCTATTGGTGGCTAGATTCAATGGCGTGGAGCACCGGCCCTTTGGCCGGCAGGGTCCCACAATCGGCGTGCTGCACGGCGACCAGTCCGTTCCACCCACGGAGCCACTCGGCAACTCATGTTGTCTTTCCATGTCGATGCATTTCAGGGATGTCCATCATGTGTGGATGAACGATGAAACGCAATGACCTATTGTTGTTAAACGAGTTTAAGCACTGTTTTCTCTTTGGGTTGCATTTCGCGATGGGATGCTTTGAGGCGCTTCTGGAAGCCAGGAGTTCAGCACCTAGCCCAGCTTGTGCTTAGAGCTCCTTGAACGACAAAACGGCAAAATGATTGTTAGCAGGGAAGCGGAGAGACACACAAAACAGCCAAATCAACTCATGTTTCCTTATTAGATCAGTGGCTCACGGACTACCCAAGCCATGCCGGACCTCCCTAAAAGGACAAGTCGTCAGACTAGGTGGGGCAGCTTTCGGTGGAGGAGCTGGTGAAGGAGACGTAAACTACAAGTATTGTAAATGAGGAGAAGTGACTTTGATTCAGAATGGGAGACACAGTCAAAGCTGAACTAAGGGGAAGAGAGTGAGAAGAATCGCAGTCAGTAAGGTCAACTCGTCGATTCAGACCTGTGAGTCTGACTGTGTTCAACAACCCCTGGCGCCCGCCTTAGATTCTTTGCCACGGATCGATCGGGGGAAGATCATTCGACTAATTAACCCATTACGAGTAAATTGTGAAAAAAAGTCCACAGTTTCGAAAGACAAGAATAGAAATAAAAAAGAAGACGACGCACATACTCCGTACTCGAATGTGATGATGGCCAGGGGAAAAAATAGACGGCAAAGGAAAGTGGGGTATAGTACAAAGTACCTTCCTTGACCAAAAGTATCCACGTCATGTACCCGTGTACTCCGTACTCGAAGTACCTACTCGCAATTCAGGTGTATGGAGGCGCTAAAGCACAGTTGCGTTGCGGTGTTCCCAACTCGGCCCAAAAAAACCAATCATTTATGCTCACGAGGCCCTGAATTTTACGTAATTGGGGGTCATGTTTCTTGTATATTTTTTTCTTTCGCCTTTCTACGGAGTACAGAGTATGACTTTTCTTTCTCCCTGCTTCTATTTCAGCGGACATTCTTCCACAGACTCGTCACATGTATCTACTACAGGCCGGGCAAGTAAATCGAGTGGAAGATTCCCCGTAATTATGGCGTAAGATTTCGACATTGGTACCTGGAAGGCATGTTTCTTTTGCATGATTGGTTCTTGCCTTCCGTATTACACGAAACGGTGGGCGTCTGAAGAGATGTGCGGCTCTGTACGGAGTAAAGAGCGCTGTAATATGTTACCACCCCCTAACTCTAACACCCTTGCACCTGTAATAAGTACCTCTCTTTGAGGAGGGGTTCATTAACAGCCCCTCTACGCTGCATAGGCTTTGGCGGACTCGAAGAATGTTCTTCCTTTCTCGCTTCTTCTTTTCCCAATTTATATTAAAAATGGAAGCAAATGCAAACGTGGCAAATGGCGGCACGAGCGCCGAATCTGTTGGACAATCGAGTCCTACGAATGGGCGGCGTTCAGGGGAGATGGGGTAAAACGGGGCCCAATGAACGAAACGGTTTCCGTGACAGTTTCTGAGTGGCTGGCCGATTGGAAACTACATTACGGAGAAACGGGGAGGTGAATTGAGGGTACACAAAGGTCCTCGAAGCTTCCACAGCGAACGTAACTGGAAATGATTGCCAACGGATCCACGCCGTATTGCTTCACACCTGATACTTCCACCAAATGTTCAACCTCTTTCTCAACCCCAAGTCTTCCATCTTCCGCTTGTCCCTGTTAGTCTTTTTCCAAGGAAGCAGAAAAGGATAAAATAAATAATGGTGTCGAAATTAGTTTACTAATTCCGTCTCATCCAGGTGGAGGCATAAGCCTCGTATCACGCAGGAGCATGACTCTGCCCGCAACAGTGGTCGCTGAACGAACTTTGCCAAGACCCATCAAACAAGCATGCCCCTCGGCGAGTTGATGACTCCCATTCGTTAGAGCGTCCTATTATCCACAAAGGAATACCGCCTAACCTGGCTGGCCATTGTTAGGCCTCGTGCGTGATCCGTCTGGTCAGTTGGCGGTTTTTCGTTTCCCTCGTCATGCAACCATCATCGAATGGAAGGACTGCGTGTCTGACCGGTAACCCCTCTCTCTTGTTCCCATCACAGGGAGCTGTACGGATCATGCAGAGCAGATATTGCTGAGGGGCGTCTATCTAATACCCCCGAGTCCTGAGGGAAGGACTGCCAAAGTTGCGATATTGGAACTAGTTAGTGCGCGAGGGGCTCTGAGTACGTGCGTTGCCACAGACTACTATCCCAACATTGAAGATCAAATGACTAGAAACAGTGAGAAGATTCTGAAAGACATTGCCGTTTGTCACCGCAGTGCGTCGCTTTCGATGGACTGGCCAGGCCATCCGCCAAGACCACTAATAACACTCCCCCGCAAACGACTGTTGGGAGTATGGTGGCCACCTTGACTTTTGCCGTAGTCCACCATTTGATGTGATCTTGAAAGAGCGGCAAAGAAATTTCATCCTTAATAGGTCCTCGGCTCACGCCCCTCCTCGCCGTCTACCGAGCAGCGGGAGGACGCTCTGTTTCCCGTAGGTGCCTGTCTCGTTTCCCCTGGAACCATAAAAAAGCTCCGCCCCATGGAGACAAGTCCCATGCCATGCCAGAGCAGGCTCGGAAAATGTGTTCACGAGACTATAAAAAATAATTTGGCACCAAAATTAAACACAAAAAAGGACTTTCTTGAAACAGGCTCAATCACGAACTGGCTGGCCCTCCCTGGAGGGCCGAAATTACGAGCGCATTGCGTTGCGTGTTTGCATGTCAGTTGACCTAGACTACAACTTCCTTCGAGTCTCCTCCGCCCCCGTTTCTTAGTGCTCCTAGCACTAAACAGCATGCCCAGCCCAGCACACCAAAAAAATACAGAGGATTAGGTACTAATCGACGCTGTCACGCCCCATTCCAGCGTCTAAGCTGTTAAATCTGATAAATACGAATCCTCCAAGTCTAACCCCCTCCAGAGCTGAATTTCCAAGCACCCTCTTCAAAATACAGTGACAGGCAACCCCCAAACTCAATGCTATTTTCTTTTAGTCAAAATGCCGATGCTGACCGCCCACGTGCACTTCTGGCAGCAACGCAATTGTCAAAATGCAGCCTCACAACCCCTCATCGTTGGCTACACACCCCCCGAAATTCCATGGCGAGGCGCTTCTTCACCCCTTTGTTTTTACTTCTTTCCCACCCCATTTGGGTCCGGCGGCCAATGGTTGATGTGATTTGATGCTGTGTACTGATGCGTCGATGAGGTGCTCACGCCTCATGTGGTAGGTACTTGGCATGTACATTATTGGATCTGGTCACCTGCGACCATTAGGTGGTGTTTAGCGTAGCTGTATGGACTTTAGGGTGGAGTCATAGTGGACTCTCCCCCGGACTCGAAATGAGACCACTTGTACATCTTGGTACCCATGTTTCGACTGTTTCTAATTTTGAAGCTGCTCAATGCCAGCACGATCATGTTCTTTCTTGCGCTCGTCTTATTAATGCCTTATTTTGAAGATTTTTTTTTTAACTTTTTAGAAGCGATATAGCAATACATTCACAATGATGAAGACAGCTAGAGTAATCCCTTTCAAAAGAGGTACAACTGCACCAGGCTTCGAGCTATGTGGAAATCTTCTAATTTGTAGTGTACCGAGGGGGTTGGCCACGCAAGGGGCCCAAAAAAAAAAAAAAACACACCTTGGGTGTGGTGTGTGGTGTGTGGAGTAGTCAATGTATCAATGTATCAATGTACCCATGTACCGAAGTATTTTGTGGCCATGTACCTTTGTACCTATGTACCTTCGCATTGAGGTACCCAGGCCAATGCATCTCTTTCTTTCAGGAGAGTCGTCGTCAACGAACTACTTATAGATGAAGCCGTCCTCGTCCAATTTTCGAAAGATGCTTTTGTTTTGTTGAAATCTGAACATCTCTGCTTCTACCTTCTCCTCTCCCAGGTTTATAAAGCCTTAATCTGCACCAATTTACTTTGTCAAGTATCCTTACGTTTCTCCTCAACCAACCTTGGCACCTGAGCTTAAGCTTGCTCAAGCTTCACAGAACCCTCTCTCACAAGCTGCTTGACAAAAGCAGATGCTCGTACCTGTTCTGAGCTACCCGGCACAGAAAGTTGCTAAAAGACGTCTACGATCAACCATGGCGCAATCACAAATTACTCCCATCACCATCCGCGGTCGTTACTTTTGGAAGGGCGACGAACGTGTAAGTCGACACTTTCCTTTCCTGGAGCTCTATGTCCCCACCCTGTCCTTATCGTAATCCTATTTTTCCGTTTTGCAGCTTTCCCCAGCCCAGAATGCCCCTCCTTCCCAAAATAGTTTACATTGCGCATCAATACTTTGGAGCTCTTTGCAACTGCTCTTGCAAGCGCATTGCCTCAAACTTCAATGGCAAGCGTACTGACATGTTTTCTTCCTACAGTTCCTCATCAAGGGTGTCGTCTACCAGCTTCACAATGACGACGCTTCTTCAGACCCTCTGGCCGATGACCGCATCGAAGAACTTCGCCGGGATGTCGAGCTTTTTAAGGAACTCGGCATCAACACCCTCTTTGTCTGTGAGTAGCAAGAATGATAGAAACTACTAAACGGAAAAGAGAAATTTAAAGCTGACTTTGCTTGATAGACTCGATCAACAACACTGTGGACCACTATGCCTCGATGAAGTTGCTCGCCGATGCCAACATCTATGTCATTGCTGTAAGTTTTTCCCTTTTCTTATTCCCTACAGGCAGACGACTTCGAATTGGGCAATTGGTTCTAACAATCGTTCTTTTATGCAGGGCCTCGCGACACCCAAGTCAGTCATTTCCCAGGGCGGCTACTCTTCCGAACTCCTCCACGACCACTTCATGACCATCGACTGCATGGCCGAATACTCCAACACTCTCGGCCTTGTTGTTGCCAACAGTGTCCTTGACAGCGCCAGCTCAACTGCTGCCGCCCCTATCATTCGCAGCTTGACGCGCGATGTTAAGAAGTACATGGCTCTCGCCGCCGAGGCCACTGGCCAGCGCCAACTCCCTGTCGGCTACAGTGCATCGACCTGCCGACTCATTCTCAAGTCGACCTTTGACTACCTTTCGGCTGGAAACCCCGATGAGTCGATTGACTTCTTCTCGGTAAGCATAACCACACTTCCTGGGCTTTTCCTTTCACCAACAGTTATTTGCTAACATGCCGGCTCAATAGTTCAAGAACTACAACTGGAGCGGACAGTCTTCGATGCACATTTCTGGCTACAAGAATGATGTAAGTGCTACTTTTGATGAATTCCTCTTCTGATACAATTGTATCTAACACTGTTGTCTCATCAGGTCAAGGAATTCTCGGACAGCCACATCCCCATCTTCTTCTCCGAGTACGGCTGCAACTTAGGCAACGGCCGTGGCCCCCGCCGCATCTTCCAAGAAACCAAGGCCATCTACTCTCCTGAGATGACCCGTGTCTTCTCTGGCGGTTGTGCCTATGAGTTCTACGAGGACAAGTCACACTTCGGCCTGGTCTCGGTCGACCCTGATACTGGCAAGCTTACTCGCCGCACCGACTTTGAATTCCTCCGAGCACGCCTTGCTGAGTGCACCGCACCCCCCTCCACTGATCTCCGATTCACCACTCGTGACACTGTCGCCGACAGCGTTGCATCGGCTATTTCTCGCGTCTCTGGAGGCCCAGGATTCCCCAAAGTCAACTCCGCCTGGGTTGCCGGCCCCAATGCTGCCCTCATCAGCAGTGCTATTGACTGGGACGAGATGCGCAAGCGCCTCGAAGAGGAGCGCTGGGTCGATGTTGACTCGCAGCTCCGCAACGAGATTGTTGAGGAGCTCGTCCGCCGTGCCATGGCCCGCGTCGACGACGAGATGCGCAAGGCCCAAGGCGGTCGTGCCGGTGCCAACTGGCGCTGGCGCGCCCGTGCCCAAGCCACCAAATAGGCTTGGCAAACTGCGTCTCGCTTTTTTTTCCTTTGCGTTTCTATTTCCTCGTCCTCTAAATACTGTCCTCTAATGCCTTCTTTTTCTCTTTTGCTTTGGGTTTATTGCCTGTTGCTTACCTCCAATCCTTTAATGACTGAACGGATACTTACTTGGGATACGGAACTGTGCCATTAGCGCCAGGATCCGATGATGAAAAATCAAAAAAGTTTTGCGTGTTTCTCTCTTTCTCTTTCTTTCTCTTTCTTACTTACTTATTCTTGGGCCTATTGGAAAATTTCAGGTTAATAAAAAGTCGCGACGTGTGTGCATTCACACGGCGAACTAATCATGTATGTCAGCTATCTTCTTTTTTCCCTCTTTGTTTTTGACAGAAGCCAGCGTTCTCACCAAGAGTTGCTCTGGCGGATGGGGATTTATAAAAACGAAACTATTGTTTCATGGCGGACTTCCTCGACGGGAGCTCTGGCGTTATTTGCTTCGTGGTGTAATGCTGTATGATGCATGCACTGTAATACCCCTTACTACATATAATGGTTTAGCATAGCTTTAGTCGGAAAACTCGACGACTGAAATTAAAAATGGCGGAGTAATGAAAGAAAGTTTGTTACAGGACGAGATCAGTTTGACTGGACCCTTCTATCATTCGATGATGGTGAAATTAATTACATCGTTTCATAAAATTTCAGGAGAATAAGCGGTAGAAAGAATTGACATTACTAAACTGCCTCAGAAACTGGTATTGAAATTTGAACAGAAAACGTGCATAATCGAGTTCATGCAATGTTGGGCGCAACCCGGTCGGTATCAAGGACGGACTCAAAGGCCGCCGATCTGATAATGCATTGGCCGGGCCATACACCGTGGAGTCAAAATACTCTGGGCCTGAAATAGAGAATTAGGAAAGTCATCGTCAACAAGTTCAACGGTGAGATGGCCGAGCGGTTAAGGCGCCAGATTAAGGTACTCTGATTCGTCAGATACATTAACTTCTGGTCTCGAAAGGGGCGTGGGTTCGAGTCCCACTCTCATCATCAATTTCTTTTTGATCCTTCCTCCGGAAGTGTATGTAATTCTTCATTTGCTCTGATTTTGAAATCTTTTCTTTTGTGTCTTTTTTTCTGGAGTGGTCTCATCTCGTTCATTCAAATCTTGTACAGAATCAAGTAAGAAATGGTTCCATCTTTTGTTTTACCGATCATTTTGAGAGACATTCTTTGGAATAATCTCTCGAGTAGCTAACACATAGAAGTATTATTCTTGTTTGCTTCAAATCAATGACCATTCTTCAATCTCTCATACATCTTAATCGTTGAAGATTCTTCTAGAGTAAGTGTGATATCGGGGTTTCACTTCCACTTCCCTCCCAATGCACCTTGACACCGCCCCAGCTCTCCTCGCAATACCCCTCCTGTACTTTACGACAAGTCTTCAATCCCCAATCCGTAACGCCCAGCATCAAACAGCTCTCGAACATAAAAGCGCACCCATTAGCTCCCACTTTGACAGGCTTCAAATCGGCTTCTCTCGCCGCCTCACAGCTAGCCGCATCAGGACCATGTCCGCTCATGACATTGTGCAAACTTGCGCCGCCGGGAGCGAATCCACCGCTACCACCCTTTTTTGCATCGTATTCCCCCGAAATTAAACCCATGAATTCACTCATTGTATTGCGGTGGTACCACGGCGGGCGGAAAGTCTCTTCCGCGACGAGCCAGCGCGGCGGGAAGATGACGAAATCTGCGACGGCGGTGCCGGGCGTGTTAGTTGGGGCCGAGAGCACGGTGAAGATGCTCGGGTCCGGGTGGTCGTAGGATATGCTGCCGATTGTGTTGAAGCGGCCGAGGTCGTATTTGTACGGGTAGTAGTTTCCCTGCCAGGCTACGACGTCAAAGGGCGTGTGGGCTTGCGTGGTGGAAAAGTGCTTGTTGGCGAATTTCACGGTTATGGTGTACGGTTTCGCCGAGGGAGCGAGTGTCGAGGCTGTTGTGCCGTGGTCGGGTGAGAAGCTGGCGACGGGGACTTGGAAGTCTCGGGGATTGGCGAGGCCGTTGGATCCGATGGGTCCTAGTTCTGGGAGCGTGAAGTGGCCTTGGTAGAGTTCTAGTGCGTAACCTCGCGCGCGGCCGGATGGGAGGTGGACTTGGTATTTTACGCCGCGGGGGATCACGCAGATTTCCATTGGGCGGACGAGGAGCCAGCCTTGTTCTGTGCGGACGTCTAGTGCGCCGTCTTGCGCGACGATTAAGAGGTCGCCGTCAGCGGAGTAGAATGCCGAGTTTTCGTCCATGCTTTTTGATGCGGCGTATATGTAGATTCCGAGGCCTTGTTTTAGCGTTGGGTCGCCGGCGCCGCCTACAAGGCGTAGACTTGCAGGGAACTCTAGAGTCGCTGAGGCATCGTGGTCAAAGGGATCCCAGCGAAGTTGGTTAGGGATGTATTGGAGTTCTTCTGTGCGATCACTGGACCGTGCGTCTTCGGAAGATGTCGAGGTAGGTTGAAAAGGAGGGTGGGCGCACGAGGGGAGGATGCGATAGAGCCAGGTTTGTTTGTTCTCGTGGCGCGGAGCAGTAAAGGCTGTCCCTGAGAGCTTTTCTGCGTAGAGGCCTCTTGGGGGTTTCTGAGGAGAGTTTTGACCTATCGGCAGGGTTTTGGGTAGAGCCTCAGTCCTAGAGAGAGACAGAGAGTTTGTTAGTTGGGCATGTATGATGGTGTGGGAGGGTTGGGGGAGCATACTCGAGGTGGCTGTTGAAACCGACCTGATAACGGTACTTTTCCGGTATGTCGAATTGAGTAACAGTCATTTTAAGTGATACAGCTCGCTTTTAAACTTGAGCGTCCATGAAAGATTTACCAGCTTGGTGGAGGATTGAATAGCTAGAGTGTTGTAAGAGAAGAGAGAAGAATGGAGGTGGGTGGAAATGCTGTGGTTCACACAAGGACAGCAGAATTTGCTACAAGTACAAATTGATTAGCTTACGGGAAGATGTTAAATATCAGCAGAACAAAGACCTATCCCGTGGAAAAGCGCACTCATTCCGCAGATGACGGTCATGGTGCAAGGTGAAGGTGCGGCTTGGGTGTGGGGGTGGAAGCTGAGCTCCGACACTAGCCGGGACAGGCCGTTCTGAGGGGAGAAAGCCGTTGTGAGATCTTGTGGAACCGTTCACCAAAGGTAACGGGAAATCCAGATGGCTCCAGAGTGTGTATGTAGTCCGTAGATTTGATTTGTAGATGCTGTTTCAATTGAAATTCGGGACATTTTGAATTTCAGTGTGGCTTCCCGGGCTACCCCTCATGGCCGTCTCATGGCCATTGATCACCGTGCATCGTGATTGAAGCACAGAGCCTAAGAGGGCAATCTAAGGAATGGCTGGCCAGTCACATTTAAGCAGATTGAGTCCTATTACATCACAATCGTGAAAGCATACGGAAGGAGTCTCGTGAGAAAAATTGATAATTCTCAATATTGATTCAAACCCAAACGCGAAAGTCACAGAGCGCCCACCGGATCGTGGTCCCATTTGCCCCTGCGCCGACAGCTGGAGTAAAGGCCAAAATAGCCAAGAAGAAATATACTCATAACGGAATACACTATTGTCATAACAGTGATACAAACAAAACGAAGAAACGTCTGCACTTTGGCACTCAACTCGGCCAAAGCGAGCATGGGCAGTTGCATCCGTCCATTCCTGGACCATGCAAGCCAGAGCTAGCTAGTGTGAGAATTCACTACTCGGCAGCGGCGCCCTTCTTCTTCTTCTTGCTTGGACCGGAAGAGCCTGACGAGACGGTGGGCGTCTTTTGCAGGTGAATGATTAAGCTGGTCCACGACTCCTCCTTGTCCCACTCAAAACCAGCGAGGTAGGGTGCGTCGAGCTCGTCATCGGCTCGCTTCTTGTAGGGCTTGTGGATTGCTTCTAATGCATCCTTGATTGTCACGCCCTTCATGTTCCGTGCTGTTACTTGAATGCCGAGGGGGAAGAATAGGTCAATCTTCTTGACCGGGGGGGTTGTGAGGAATTTCGTGAGGACGGCGGGGTCATCCACCGTTGATGTTGATGCATTTATCTTCCTGGAGAAGAGGGAATACTGTTAGTGATGAGATGGTAGGGAAAGAGGGCAAGGGATTGGGCACACACCAGCCAGTTTTTTGCGTCTCGGGGGCGATTTGTAGTTCAATTCCCTCGGCCTCTGTTCAGAAATTGTCAGTATACGTCATTGGGTAGAAAGACGAGATGGTGGGTTCAAGCTTACGGAGGTCGTTGATGTTTCGTACTCCGTTGGTGGAGGACTTTTTCTTTTCAAGCGTGGAGGTGGCGGTCGTTGACATGATGGCGGATTCGGATTTCTGATATTACAAAGGAATAAGGTATGATGCTTGTAGAAGAAGAAGAGGGTGTGCTGCGTATGTGTGTGTGGACGGTGAGATGAGAAGGATGAGGCTGTTTATGGGAAACAGATTGTTGGTGAGAGAGATATGGGAATGTGATGGATTACAAAGTTGAGACGGTGGGAGGAAGGAAGTGAAATGTTGAGAGGGGGATGGAGGGGTTCATATGGGAGGTGATGAAAGTGAGGGGTTGAGGGAGTTGTGTTAGAGAAGCATGATATACGAGCCAAAAGGGGGTGGGAGGGGCGTGGGAAGGAACCAAGACCGGGGTACGGCATAATTACTTGTAGTATTAGTTTAGATAGCGTGAGTAAGTTGGTCACCCCAGCCTCAGGCTAGGATTGCCTGGATAATACAAGTACGGAGTAAACCTACTCAGGGGTTTATTTTGTTAGCTCAAAAACTTAACCAGGGTCTCTATATATACATAAAAAATACATTTTCTCTTTCTTTCGATTCTATTCTATGCCACTTATGATATGAATTTATATAAACTATTTTTGTTGTACCCTACCCCCTATAACCGAAGTCATTTATCCCTGCGAAGCTAACAAAATAAACCCCTGAATAGGTTTAGTTTACATGAGAGGGACGGATGGGGGTGACGAATCAGAATCACGGCGAGAGGAGGGGCCAACGGAGGCGAGGTACCAACATGCTCGTTTGCCCACCACCCCCTGGCGCTTTGGATGCGCACGAGGTAATACGTCAGCCCGTGTCCTGTTCCGGAGGAACAGAGGTCTACACTGGTGGGCTTGTGGGCTTGTGGGCTATGACACAAGCCAGAGTCATCGGAGGGGATGGACAGACATGGCTTGCTCGGACGATGGTATGGTGTAATGAATTTTCGGTTGTCTGATAGACAAGGGCGTGGGCGGGGCCATTGGAATGCTCTTAGGCAATGTTGATCTATGATGAATGCATTCTCCAGGGAGTGGTTTGGGGGGGAAGACAGAAGGTGGTAGAAGAGGGTATTAGGGGGGGGGGGGGGAGGGGGTTTTGACGAGGAGTACTTGATACTACAGAGTGAATGGCGGGAAGTTTGATTTCAGAGAGAGGTATCGACCAGGTAGTTTCTTGCTACTCAGGTGCTCTGGGTGGTGCGGTTCTGCCAGTGGTGGTCCTAGAATCTCGTCGACTTCTGTCGTACATACACCGAAAACGGGGCCTTGAGAGTGGGCACCTTGGCGGTAGCAGGGGTCATGATGGTGTCCGGGGAAAGCGTCAACTTTACAAAAAGAGGTGCTACGGATTCGCTTCAAGTTCGAGGTGTCCAATGGTAGGAGACATTTCGTCTTGGAACCAAATTGGAAGAATTCCCCTGACGAGATCTTGCCCCCCCAGGCTCGAGGTCAAAGGGGGAAGCATCTGGGAGGGAGGGTGAGAAGGAGGGGAAGGGGGACGGTATCATGTACTCTACCTGGTCAAATTGTCTACTCCGTAGACTACTTTAAACCAAGGCAGTAGACCAAGGAAATGAGGTAGCGTGATCATCGCCCCCTCTTCGTTCCCTCTGGCCATTCGTTCTCTAGGATGAGAAGACTTTGTACTCTTGCGGGCGGAACCAGGCGAAGGTACTCCGTACAAAGAACCATGCAGAGATCGCGTGACGTGTGACTGGGCTCTGCCGTTCGATGGCTCAGCGCCAAAGGTGGTCACGAGATTTCCCCTCCAATGAGGTTTGGTCTGGCCATTGAGCCCCGCTTATTTCTTGGCTTTTTATACGGAGTACCCACTGTGTACTAGGGGGAGCAACAGTCCACGCCCCGCTGCCCTGTAACGGCGCCTGAAAGATACTGGGAGGGGGAAATAGTCTCCGCACAGTACTGACGGGACTTTGTACTTGAACTTTTGGCCGACCTTAGTCTCGCACTGGTGCGGATCTCACTCATCATGCAGGTTGAAGACAAAGAATCTGGGGAAAGCTTTATCAGTGAGCTAGCAGGGTACCTTTATCGCTGGTAGTTGGTATCGAAAGCCACTCAACTTCGACACCACCCACTGTTAGCTGGGGCCCGTCTCTCAAGTAGTGCTCTTATCGGCGACTCACAGTGCGGGTAAGCTTCCCGTCCTTCGTCGCGCACTTTCGTGTTGGAAGTGCAATCATCATCCCTTGCAGCGCGAGGGAATTATGTTGGCAAGGTTTTAGCAACCCGCCTCTTCTGCAGAGGTTCAATGGCGGGGAAGACAACATGAAACCTAAATTCTGGATCAACAGGTCACGAAGCGGTTTCGGTGTTCTAAACTATTAGATCTGTCACTGAAGGAAGCGAGGGTGCATCTGGCCGTTTCCAGCCTTTGCTTTGCCAACTTGCTTGCTTCCTTGCTTTCCATCTGGTTCGATTGCTCTCGACTGTGGGTAATGGCGAGAAAGCGGAGGTGTTGAAACATAACGTCATGCCATGTCCCAACTGTGTCGGAGTACTCTACGGAGTACGGAGTACAAATGCCCGAGGAAAGGATGGGCCAGTGTGATTGATCATCAGGTTATGATGCATGGGCCCCAGTGGAGCATTGGTCGAGGTCCCCTGCTGACAAAGAATATCTTGGATTTTTTGGTACTTGTACAAGTATGTTCCCAGAAAGGGAAACCGCGAAAGGAAACTCGCGAAGACGGAAGAACCAAAAAAAAAAAGTTTCTCTTCTCAAGGACAGGAAATCCCCAGAGCATCTCGACAACCGAGAGTATGAAAGTCTAGAAACGCTTCAATTGCGAGTGGAATGACCACATCGAAGCCTAGATGGTCTACATGTATCCAGCTTAGAACCAAGGCCATAGATATCCCCCCACGAACCGACCAACCCTGAGTGCGGCCAACCAGCAATATCTTGCCATAGCAAATCTATAAACACTTAACCGGCCCTGGGCACCTCACCTGGCAACATACTGTGCAATATACGCAACTTCCAACATGCTGCCATATCCCCCCAACGTGTTTGCGTCTGGCGGGCCGGGCTGAAGCAGATGGTCAGCTTGTGGTCTACGAAGCCGTTCCTCGTCTAAATATGGAGGCGGTCAAGAGAATTAAAAAAAAAAAAAAAAGAATGGAAAAGAGAAGCGTCAGTCGACGTGATTCCTCTGGCCAGAACTTTGTGCAACAGATGTACTGACAAGGTCTAGGATCCCAGATCCCAAATAGGTCCCCGACGACACCCCCGCACGCACGACTAAGCTGGATGCGAAATAATTTCTTCGACAGACAGCAGACTCTCGACATCCCAATAACAAGATATAAAAACGGAAAGCGCATTCGACTTACCCAGTCTCCACCGACTGCCATGTTCAAGATGAAATACATGGGCGAGTGGGCGATGCTCCTCCACACATTCTCTTTGCCGATACGGTCGCCCGTGACGCTGTGAAATTGGATGCCGTCCCTGTACCAAGTGATGGTTTGGTGTCTCCAATTGCCCGGCCTGCGGTCCCACTGTATGCGCCAAGTATGCCACCCTTGCTGGGAGGGCATGTCAGTTGCCGCACCCATACCGGTCGGCTCGTTGCATGCGCCGCCAGGATATTGATCGCAGTGGATAGTACCGAAGCCTGTGAGTTGGCCGTTGATGGTTTCCAGGATGTCGAGCTCTCCGCACATGGGCCAGTCAGTACCATGGCGAATACTGTCTCCTAGCAGCCAGAAGGCCGGCCATAGTCCTTTCTTGGACTGGATGGCGTTGTTCCCGAAACGGATATACGCTTCGGCAAAAGTGACCTTACCAGGTGTAGGTGTAAGAGTGTACTTTGACTCGAGGCGGCCCGACGTCCACTGGTTGCCTTCCTTCCACGGCACGATTTGCACCGTCTCACCGCCCGAGAGCTGGAGGTTCCGTACGGATTCCGTATATTTCTGATGTTCATTGTTGACTTGAATGTCAGTTACTGTGTTCCAACGATCTCTATTTGGTCTTGTACCAGCAGCCCCCGTAAAGGTTTCTTGCCAGACGCGGTCGAAGCCCGGGTATTCTGGCGCGTTCCATGCCATAACGTGAGGTATGAGGGCGACACATGTGTACAAAAGCGCCAGAGGAGAAGGCATATTGCTGGGTTGGAGTTTGAAACCAGTGCGAGGTAGAGTTTCGCTGTGTTTGGGGTAAGAGCTTTCTTTAGTTGATAACGAAGGTCTCCAACTTTTCTGTTGCCACAGCTTGCGGACAAAGCGTACTCTTGGTCGATGCCGGTCAGTTTCGAGTGAGAAAGGGCTGAATACCAGGGAGTAGGATGGGGGAGAACATCGCTCGGGATAGGGGCATGTTATACCCTCACAACCGCCTCTTATTCACCTTCCATCTACGGGTGGTTCACGCCAACCACATCGGCCAACATCCCGCGCCCAAAGTGTTTCCATGTGGCGAAATGGCGGCAGAAATTCGACACGGGCAAGACTCTTCCCGCACCGAAAGCTCCTTTAATTCTAAATGCACTACATATGGCTGTCAACCAGTTGGGATGAGACAAAATGATCTAAATGAGCTGTCGCACTCTGATTGAACCAGCCGTCGAATCTCCAACTCACCACACTACTCCGTACAGCCCCCCTTTTTGCGCGCCCCCCTCTACGAAATTTATCATACAGTAGGTAGGTGGCACGCCTTATTGGACCGTTTTATTGGCGCCTGAACAAGAGAATAAAATGAAGAATGCGCATTGCGTTGGACGGTATGGCAAACAGGACCAATGGGAAACCAGTGACAAGAATCGGGACCTGAATCATGACTGGAATTTATGCCCGATGCTGGTTTCGCTGGATTGATGGCGTGGTCAACTATTTTATCCACGGAACGAATCAGCGTCAGCATCTCGAATGGGGCGTTTGGGCAAGATTAAGGACAACCAAGAAATCCGGGCGAAACATGGAAGACGAACAACAACATTGCCAAAGAGAAAAATTAACGTTACCAGGTCCCACTGATCCGACAAGCTGATGAGGATGAGTCCTCTATCTGATGATGCTCTATCGCCATCTTGTTCCTCATAAGCCCATGGTTACGAGGTGGGGTATCCCCCATGATCCCCCGAAAGTCTTGTAGGATAAAAAGAGCAAATGAAGCCGGCAACCCCAACCCCCCCCCCCAAAAAAAACCAAGATGAACTGGTGGAAAGGTTGGTCGATGGTCGAAACCAGGGACAAGTTCCGCCCGCCAATATGAAGGGCTGGAATTGCAAAGGGGAGGCTGTGTAGGAAGGCGCGGGCGCGGAACGCCAGTTTACTTCAGGGGGAGAAGAACACAATCAAGCAATCGGGGCGCCGGACAGCATTCCTGGAAAATTCCCCGGGTACCAGCGTCGGGCATTTAAAAGCCCATTCTCCATCAACCTTTCGATATTACGGAGTAGTTTGCGCAAATATACCCTGGCAACCTAGGAAGCCGGGATCAAAGCATGAAAAACCTCGCTTGAAATTTGCCTCGCTAGACATGGCAGGAAGGAGATCCTTGCCCTCCTCAAATGAGAAACTTTCTTTGGTTTTTACATGCATCTAATAGGACAGGGAAACAAGACTAAA
Source organism: Graphium sp. VPRI43844 (assembly GCA_019925285.1). Classification (NCBI taxonomy): domain Eukaryota; kingdom Fungi; phylum Ascomycota; class Sordariomycetes; order Microascales; family Graphiaceae; genus Graphium; species Graphium sp. VPRI43844. The sequence goes on along the minus strand of JADHKT010000026.1, from coordinate 59,088 downwards.
AAATCAGGGGCAAGGGAAGAACAAATCGGTTAACTCTACCATGGACTCTACAGGTCTCGTCCTACGTCTTGAGTGCACAAATGAAAGCGTGTTCCAGACAATCCACATAGAAAGACACCTACATATGATGGATGATGGGTGAGAATATCAAGACAGAACAGGATACAACAAGAGGGTATGAAATGTCTCGAATGTCTCGATATTGCAGTTTTCCCCTCCAGAATTAAGTAGCCAGCTAGTTTAAAAAAAAAAAAAAAACAAGAACAAACCCGCAATCATTCGCAATCTTCAGAATCCTTTTAAGGTACCCGGGATCATACCCTGGAAGAAATGAATAAGAAAAATACTAGGGGGAAAATGATCTTTTCGATGCACTCAACACCGGTTGATCTGCAGATCTGCAGCAAAAGATCCCCGGCAAGAAGGTAAAAAATTACACCAACAGAAACGTATATATCCCATTCCTAACTAAGCAGCATTTGTTTCATTACATCATAACACATAAAAGTATAGCATCAGTTGTCGTTATTGACATGCAGATGTTAGGTGAGGGTTGCTAACATCGCGTGGACAATCTTGGGGGGAGGACCTGTGCAGTTGGATCGGGTGTTAGCAACATGGCACTGTTAAAGCAGATGAAAAGGGTGCATAAAAATGTTTAAAGGGCATGAATGCAGCACACCTTAACCGTATTTCGGCACGCTGATGGCCATCCTACCTTTCTTGTCCCTCTCAATCCGAGGCCCGCGATGGCCCTCATCGATCTTCTCGACCCGCTCCTCGACTAGGACGAGTTGGCCGTCGCTCAACCGCTCGGCTCGAACTAATTCGCCGTGGCGCCCATGAATATGACTATGACGCAGCTCCGACTCTAGAGCTCGAATCTCGGCCCGCAGTTCTCGCCCTGTTCGCGACTTGGACCGATGGCGGCGGACCACTGGTCCCGAGGTTGTGTACACGGGGTCTGATTCCAAAATTACAGGAGCGGTAGAATCAGTAAAGTATGATGTCGAAGTCGTCGCCGTTCGAGAGGGCGATGATTCCCGAAAAGCGACCTGAGGCTTCACGACCTCCACATCGGCGCCAGGTGCTACATTGACAACAAGCGGTGCAGGTGGAGGCGATGGAGCAATGACAGTTGACGGGGGAGCCGGTGTGTGAGCCGCGACGGGTGTCGTGTACACCTCTTCACGGCGCTTCTCTCGACGGTCTTCAATAATGGGTCCCGAGGAGGATCGAAGCGCCGCAATTTCGAGTTCGCCTGGTAAGGCTTTAGCAATTGGGCAACAGCAATATAAATAGATGAAATGTAACAATGCAAGAAGGGAAGAGGGTGCGGGTGTACTAACTCTTCTTGTACGTTTCACTCATTCGCAGTACTTGATCAATGTGGTCCTGCCCAAGAGCTTTGAGAACAATGACAGTATTGTCCTAGGGAAAGTTCAGTGTCATGTCGGTTATATCGATCGGATAATCTTCAAGACCGGAATGCACATACCTCTTCAATAAACGGATAGCCTAAGTCAACCAGGACTTTCTTGGAAACAAGCCGGGATGGGATACGAGTTTTTCCCTTCTTGGGGTACTCGCTTCGGACCGATGTATGCGTGCGACTCGACGATCGGCTAGAGAAAGAGCTCGAAGAACGGGAGCTTCTTCTCGAATAGGACCGGCTTGTGACAGAGTCCGGACTTCGACCTCGGCGCCTCCGACGGCGCGGGGCAGTGTCGCGATAGTCATCATACTCGGTATCAGTTATTTTGATCTCATTGTAGTGCTTCGCGTCTCTAGGACGGAGAGGCATCAAAACCCGGGCGGGGGGTGGTTCTGGAGTAGGCGGGTAGGGATCGCGGTAATCGGATCGACGAGCAGGAGGGCCATATTCTTCTCTTTCGTAGAAGCGGGGAGGCAGTCGGTCAAAGGTATCGAGGGACGACTGGCGGCGAACTAGACCAGTTGGGCGACGAGGAGGGGAGGGCTCTCGAAAGTATTCGCGCCGTGGCTCACGTTCGGGCACATAGTTTCTCTCTCGGCGGAGAAAGCCTGGTACATCACGACGGGAATACGTATCTTCTTCGACGTGAACCCTGCTCTCGCGCGGAGAAGGGCCGCGACGGTCGTCAATGGGGGAGTAGGCTCGTCTTCTGGGAGGATCTCGAAAATAAACATCATGGCCGTCGAACCGCTCTCTGCGGACGGAGCCATAGGCACTACGGTCACGTTCGTAATGGGAGTGGTCTTGATCCCAGATCTCGGAGCGTGATACCATGTTCTGTGGCGATGCAGTTTTTACCGCACTGAAATATTTGTGTTCTATTTTAGTCTAAAACGAGTTTGGATTGATTATTTTTGAGAGGCGAAAAAGAGATGAGCGATGTGAAGATCATAGGGGAAAGTAGGATTGAAAATTTGGAAGGGAAGACGAGAAGATGACCTCAAAAAGGTCGAGGATTATGAGGTGAGCATTATTAGTGGAAAGATGCTAGCTGAGAAGGGAGGGGCGGGGCGGGCGGGGCAGAGTTTTGGCAGGAGGCTATCGCTGGGTGCTGGGTGCTGGGTGTGTGATGTCACTCTACTTGTCAAACCCGTGATGACGACGGGTGCCACAGCTTCAGAGGGAGGTGGGTGGGGTGCGGCAGGTGTGGCAGGTGTGGCAGGCTGTGTGGCAAAGATGCTTTTGGCTGAGACGGAGGAAAGAGAGCGAGGAAAGAACGACGGGGAAGCCCTTGATTTAGCCCTCAAGAAGACGAGAACGCACAAAAAGAGAAGCTTGGGAGACCGAAATAAAAGCACGAAATAAAACCACGAGTTACTTCGCGTCAAAGAAAACAAGCAAAATTGAGACCCGACTTGATGGTCCCCCCATTCTCGTCTTTTCAAACCTTGTGACCGCAAGTTGATCAGTGCCAAGGAGTTTGTGTCCCTGCGGCGTCTCTCAGCTGCCCGCGCCCACCGACACTGACACTGCCATGAGACTTTCTAAATGCCAATGTGATCCGGCTGAGTTTTCTTTCTGTGTGCAGTCTTGTGCTTCTCTGGACTCCTCAATCTCGCTAATTTACGACGAATTCCTGACTCTTCTCGCACAAACCAAAATAATCTCTCACATAGCCTTTTCCACTGTTGGTGACATTGAAAAAATCGTTATGGCCAGCCGTGCGTTTTGAGGAACGTCATAACACCGAAATCATTGCCAGACATGCCCAATGGGCAAACGACTCTGAGATGCAGTCCGGCAGTTGGGTCGTATTGTGACGTACTACGTACTTGTATGGTGCTGTAGTTTAAATGCAGCTGTGGGGGTGGGGAGCATCATCGGAAAAGAACGAAGCCAAGACGTCTGAAAATAGCAAGCAGATTTCCGTATTCTGGACTATTTCCCTCTTTGTCCAGAGCACCCCTTGGCTCAAGACCCCGAGGCTTAGAGAAATTGGGAGACAACATGGACAGACATCCTCCGTACGGAGTACCATTCAAACCCGGACAAAATGCTATTGATCCATCAGAGATCGGCATTGGACAGAGCTACGCACCCCCTGAAGCTATCATGCAATGTCGTCATCTTAGTGGGGTGGCTGCTCTGGCTACAGGACACTATCGAATGCTTCCCGCCATCATAGGGATCCCGATGACCCACTGCTATCTTTTTTGTGCTGGGAGTTTGTGCTGGCTGTGTAGTGCCAAAGTTTAAACTAGATTGTTGGATAGCTGAATATTTCCTGATTAAATGGCGGTCGGGCTGTCCATCTATTCAAAGAAGATCCGATGGTCCAAAGTCTGGAGGCTAGCCATACACCGTTCTTGAAGCTTGCATGTCACATTGATGCTGACCAGAAGCCACCCCTCGTTTTCTTTTCCTTTCTTTTCGTTTCGTTATTTTTTCTTTTGCCTTTATTTCCAAAGCTAATTCTAACCTGAAACACGCTCTCGCTAACGACAAATGCAAATAGTCCAACCATGCACGAATTCAAGGGAAAGGAAAACGACAGAAGCGCGAGAAACGGAATATCATTCTGTCACAGACCTACCCTGACGACACTGCATCCAATCCCTGATTTCGTCCTCACGTCCCGAAAGTTCCTTCTTAACAAAAGCCTCTGAATCGTTTTCGGACATCTCAGCTGCGTCACGAGCTGCCTGTGCCCAGATTTTATCCTTATCCTGGAGATGTTTTATGACCTGGCGCGCCATAATAACCGTGGCCCGTTCATTAAGTGCCTTCTCGCTGGCACATGATATCTTTTCGCGCCGCACTAGAAAGGCTACAGTTGCACCCGTAGCAAGGTTGAATTGCTTGGCATCCGAATTGCCTTCTATCACCCGCATAAATGACTGGAAGGACTGATTGTGCAGAACGATGGAAATTCGCTGGCTGGAATCGTTGTCAAAGATATAATCCAGCCCTTCGCGTACGCGCCTGTCCATCTCGATGTAGGTTTCATGGGTTTCAATGTCGCTGAACATTGTATCAACTTCGGAAAACGTGCAGGGCACCCGAATATCAGCGCCAATCCCTCTGCCGCTGTTGACAATTTGCGACTTCGTGCGCCGCGCGTCGGCTGCATGTTTATGTTCCCATCCGAGCCACTCTCGAAACTCATCCAAGACTCGAACCGTCGGTCTATCCCACCCTAGAGCCAGCTGCAGCTTGATTGACGTCATGATGCAACGTCGTAGAGAGCTTGAATAAAAGCTCTCGGGTGGCAGGTGTGCGTTCGCCTTGAGCGCATTTCCTATCCTACGTATCTGACGTTTGCCCTGAGCGGTCAGTTTGGAGTCGAAGTATTTGGAGTCACGGGCCATGAAGCGATAGTAAATTGCTTTCGAATATTTTGCCTGCGCAACGTTGTGGTCAGACTTCCCGTGACGGGAAACAAAGATGAGCTTGCATTCCTTAGGTGGACTGCTTGACAGAGCTTCCTGGACGGTAGCCCATGCTGGGGGACCCGAGCCAATGGGGCTGAAGTTGAGAGGGTCCAGATTAGCTGCCCCGTGTCTGCGAAGAGAATTTTCAACAGGATCGAACAAAGTCTTGTCGTAGGTATAGCGGTATGAACAGGTCATGTTCAGAGAGGACAACATTTTAGACCCCTACCACAAGCACTGGCACCACACTCCCAGTACCTCGCCACACTGTTCGTAATTTGGGACAAAGTTCGTATGTTATGAGTCGTATATATTTTATTCGCGTGTGTGTTATTGAGACGAAACTGAGTTTAGTGATTGAAACAAAGATAGATATGCAATTGTATCAAACTGCAGGCGAAAGGCCTTGATGTGCGGATCTATCAGACCCAATCGTAGGAAAAATATTGACAAACTAGTTCAACTTCCAGGGAGTCGTTCAAATACCAGTGATATATATGTATTCATACCAATGCATGAATGCACATGATGCTATCAGAGGAAAAAGGAGCATGTGAGTTGGGCGGACGGCCTCACTTTCCCTTGCTCTGTATACAAACCGGTGAGTTCCCTCATGCGTTCCCGAGGATGGGAGTTATACTCCAAGTACAAAAAGCAACATTCTCGGGCACAAATTCCAGGAAGGGGTGGTGCCTGCTAAAGTTATGCGCTTCAAGGACCAAGGACGACGTCCTCGATCATGTGAGCATGACCCTTCATTTACAAGTAAAAGTCCTCGATCAAGAACCTTTTTGGCACAAAAGGGGACGAAATGAAAGGCTATAAAACGACGGATAATATAATGGAAACGATATGGGCAATTCCACTTGCTGGTTCGGTCCGCACATGGCTGGCCACGTCAGAATGCTGGGTGTAAGGTGATAGGATCGTGGCATGTATGTGATAGGAGGCCGGTGAACAGACGCGTGGGGCTACATAATAATAATTGAAAGTTTTGGGTAGAAATTTCAAAATTGACTGCTTTAGGAATCCCTGAAGAGGAAAATATTGCGTTACCTAAGGAGAAGTGCAGGTGTCCTGATAATGATCAACCAAATGCAGACTTGCTATCATCTGGATAGTCAACATATCATACACACATGCATTGCTGGCCCAGGCTTGTCTCACACGACATGTCAAACTTGTTCAACAGTGTGGCGGGCCCCGCCTTGGCAGAACAAACATGGGCTTCCTGTCCATGAGAGCATTGGATATCAACTGTCATACGATTTCGGGAGATTGAGCGTTCCACAACTGATATTTCCTCGTGGCTGCGCAGGACGTCATCCTACTTGGTTATATTCTTTTGTATCACGATTGAGATGAGCATATGAGCTCTGAAGCTCGTGATCTTCACTGAACGAGTCTATGTAGGTTTCCAACTAGCCTCATACTCTTGTCAATACTCCGTACACGTGCTTTGCGGAGTATGGATTCAAATTAAAGTCCAAGGCCCGGTGGCCATTTGAGAGTACGGAGTATGGGGAGATACAAGGAAAGAAGTTCCACTACAGGACCTGCTGCTTTACGGAGTAGTTTGTGAGATAAGTTCCACAGTGCTTGGTGAGAAATGGGCCAATGCATGGAGAAATTATAAATCTTTATCATGTACCCGTACTAGGCAGGACTCGAGTGCTGCGTGACAGTATTTTGCGACTTGGAAGTATTTGAATACTACTTGTAAATCGGGGACTCGGCTTTTCGTGATACCACCACCAGCAATGATAAGGGGCTATGGCTATGGCCTCGAGTGACAGTGAAAAAAAAATATTTAAAAATTTAAAAAAAAACTAAAAATAATTTCAGTGACTCTCGATTCTTCGGTTTGGTTCTTCAATAGCATCCATCGGGCCTCTTGTCCCGCGTGTCCCGAAAACAGGTCAACACGGAGCTTCCCCCTCCGTGCTTCGCCCCACACAGACAACATGGATGGACAGACACTGCACGAATACTGGACCGGACACTGGACCGGACACTGGACCGGACACTGGACAGGACACGTAGAAAGATGCCAGGCACAGAATACACCGACCCCTGTCCATCTTAATCCCCACGTTTTTACCAGAAATGTACAGAGTACAGCGGATATTGCAGATCAACTTCCAAGGGATGGTCGTTAATTTATTTACCTGGACGGAAATTCCACACTGCTCCGTTCTCTTTTGGAGATGGTTTCTGTGGAAGATACGACACAAAATACCGAGTAATACCAACTAACGAAAAAGGGTTCGCGAATCGACGAGAAGTGGCTCGGGAACGTAGCATTGCAATTACTTGTATTTGCCCCCTCCCCTGCCTACGCCCCCCGCAAATGTCTGGATTTGATGCAATGGTAAATTTGATCCCAGGAAATTGGCTCTGCATGGAGACCGTACGGGAAGGGCGGAGCAAGACAAGGGACTCTTTAATACTTGTACGTGTATGTTTTGGCTAATGATGATTTCTACAAGTATGCATGCATATATGATGGCGCTCTCCCCAAGCTTCTCAATCGAGGCCGTCTCACGCTTCGTGAGTTCTTTCCTCTGATTTTGGTGAATTAAATTCCTTCTTTTTTTCCTGCTCGAGCAACGCCAAATCAACAAAGGAAGACTATGAAGCTCTCCTCTCAGATTGCCGCTGCGGCGTGCTTTACTCTTGCTGCCAGTGCCAAATGCAATGGCAAGTGCAAGCCGACCAAGGAGTGGCCTGGATGGGACAAGGTCAAATATGCTTTCACCTTGTAAGTGAAACTCGAGTCAAGAGCGGATAGTCACCCAACCAAGAGGAGGGAGAAGGCAAATTATTCCGAGCCATGGCACTATGGTGAAGTGAAGAAAGTGAAGGAAGGACTCTCTCAAATCTGACAGAAACTTCTCAAAACAGTGGTGATAGTTACAGCCAGACAGGTAGGTAATTGCCAAACTTTTGAGCAAATTGGTCCATGTCGGAAACTAATTCGAATCTCTCCAAATAGGCTTCAATGTAGAACTCGAGCAGCCTTCTCCGTCAAACCCAATGGGAAACCCTCCGTATCCAGGCTGGACTTCGGCAAATGGCCCTAACTGGGTCGACTTCCTTACCTACGACTACAACGCAACCGTGCTCCAAACCTACAACCTCGCATACGGCGGCGCAACAGTCGATTCCGAGCTTGTAGCTCCGTGGCGCGACGATGTGCTCTCCCTCAAAGACCAAGTAGAGACCCTCTTCTTCGAAAACTACGCCGACAAAGACTTCTGGTCTGGAAAAGATACCCTCTTTGGCTTCTGGATCGGCATCAACGACGTCGGTAACTCGTGGTGGCAGGAAGGCCGCGCCGAGCTTTACACCAAGATTTTTGCCGTCTATTCAGATCTCGTGGACCAGTTGTATGCGGCGGGCGCGCGAAACTTTGCCCTGCTTACCGTGCCACCTGTTGATCGGTCGCCGTTGCAAATCGCGAATGGAGCTGATGCGCAGGCCGAGGAGAAGATAGCCATTGCCGCTTTCAACGACCTGATTGGGGATTTGGCGTTGGCTCTCAAGGCCAAGGCCAAGAATACCAATGTGTGGGTGTTGGATACGGCCAAGATCTTTAATGACGTTCTTGATGATCCCTCTGTGTACGAACAGACAGCTCTATACAAGAACGTGGATGCCTTTTGCGAGGCCTACCAAAAGTAAGCCCTCTTTCCTTGTCATGTTCTCATTTTGCCATTTCCAAAGGACCAGGAAATATGAAGACCTCAATTGCAAATCGATACTAACATAAACCAGCGGAACACCCGAGTGGGACACCAAGAGTGACGACTGCGAGTTTGCCGTCAACGAGTACTTCTGGCTCAATAGCCTACACCCAACGTACCCCATCCACGACGTTGTTGCTCAGCAGCTCGCCAAGACGCTCAGGGGACCACCAAATGCGTGTTAAAGGGCTCGGGCATATTTATTTGTTGTGAATAGGGTGTTGGACTTGGAATGGAGTCTACTTAAAAGTGTATGTAGCCTTATGAGTGACTGGAAGTTTGCTTCCCTGTTTTGGGGATTGATGAAACTCATGTGCCGGTCCGGACTTGGTTGCTGCATGGGCGAGTACGGTTGAGGTGACAGTTTCGGACCAACACCAGGACTTGGGTTTCTGTGGAGGAATGAGAGCGAAAGCTTCTGGTGGTTCTGGTGTTTCCTGTGTTAGATTTTTGTCTTTCTGATAATGAACCAATCTAGGATGCCGAGAATCGCCATTTCAGTGATTCCGCCCACGGTTGCGCTCGCAATGGTAATACCAGCTGGAGTAGAGTTTTTGTGAATGGGATTAGTCGGCCCACCGGTTGTGAACGTTGTTGATGAAGTTGTCGGTCCGGGACTGGGGTTGTATAACGTCACATACAGCTTCGGAGGTTGACCGGCGATAGCAGTTGAAACCGTCTTGGTTGGTGTGGCGCTGCGCTCGCGTGACCACACAGGAAGGCCGTAGCGTCAACTTAGAAGAACAGAAATAGGCAGTATGTGAGGTTGAGAGGTTTAAATACCAGAAACCAGTCTCGGAACGCATCGAAGAGGCAACTGTACACGAAGAAGTTCTGCCACAGATTCCTCCTACTCCGTGCCTCTGTGAGACCGATGTGGACCTCAATCCCATTCGATCGCTTCCTCGAGGAGTTTCGTCAGACAATTGCAGTGTCGCAATGATGCAACCATAAAGAGACACAGCCACAAAAACCAATAGAACTCTCCGAGAGGGGTCGTTGTCCGTCCCCGTGATCGGTGAGTTCGCAACCATGACGACATAGGTGCCTATATTGATTGCATCGGCCCCGCCAAGCACTAAACCTCCGATCCTCCTCCGGAGCTGGAACTACGGGCGGACGGGATCTGAAATGACTCGGCGAGGGGAAAGCGATTGATTACCAATTATCGGGATATTGTTGGGCACTGACCTCTTGTTCTTGCTTGGCGCCAGAGACTTAGGTTATTTCATTCAAGTTATACCCCGGAGATCAAAACACAACAATAACGACAATATCGCCGCCATGGCGAATTGCTATGGCATGATTTCTTAGTCACATCAAAGCGGATTGTCTGTTCCTTCGAATAAGCTCACCTTTCATCGTATGATCAGGGCTCCCTAGGACTTGTATACAAGTATGGGCTTTTGACTTCTTGTCCCTTGAAGTAAACTCCCTCTGCTTCGCAAGATTATAATTTTCATTCATAATTCATTTATGACTGCCGACTTTTATCAGTCTTTGAGACCAGTATTCCCATTCTCTACCAATTCATGAGGTATGATCTTCCCCACCATTTCAGGGCTGGGACATGTTTGGCCATCGATGGCGTTATCCTGAACTATCCTTGCGAGCCATACCTCCTTTACCAGGCCCGCACAATTTCATTGGCTTTTTAATATGTATCCCCTTCTGACTAGCTCCTGTCGCGACCGAGGACGCATATCTCGACACTCGTAAGCGATCGCAGGATGCAATAGTATACTGTCTCTCGGACCGAAAATGGCTTAAGACGAAGGAAGGAGGGGTTGAAATGAGCCGATGGAGGAGTATTCGCAATCCTGGATTGAAGTGAGAGAAGAGGGTTCGAAAAAATATATATACATATATATAATTGATGAATATCAGATTGAATTTTGTGATTATTTCAACTCAACAAAGGCTTCATGCTCCATCCATTTACCCAGCTGAGGAATACTGAACTCATCACATCGCGCAAAGCATTAATTACCATGTCACCATCAGCTATCGAAAAGGTCAAGGAAGAGACTGTCGTTCCTATCCGAGTCAAGGAGGAGAAGCTTCAGTCCATCTTGGGCACCACCTCTCATGTGAATGCTGCCCGTGCTCTCTTCCGCCCCAAATACGACTTGGATGTCGAGCTTGGAAAGACCGACGCACCCGGTGCGTCAGTAAGTTTGATCCTTCCATGCGACCCATCAATTCTCGGTGTGTGTGTGCAGAGTATGTGAAGCTGACTTGGCCAATAACAGTATCCAAACTACCTCCCTACTTGGAACCACGAACAAAAATACCCACCGCTTGAGCCCTTCGAGCATATCGAGCATGGGAAGGATGCCGACACAACATACCCAGATCTCCTCCCCAAGGGCCAAGTAAGGGAGGTCCTCTTGACGCCTACCATTGGCTCTGAAGTCAGCGGCATTCAAATCAGCAAGCTCAGCAACGCCGGCAAGGACCAGCTCGCGCGCTACGTCGCTGAGCGAAAGGTTGTTGCTTTCCGTGACCAGGACCTTGCGGATCTCCCGATCAAAGACGCCCTTGACTGGGGCGAGTACTTTGGCCGACACCACATCCACCCCACATCGGGCTCGCCGGAAGGATATCCGGAGATCCATCTCGTACACCGAGGCGCTGGTGACCATTCTATTGACAAGTTCTTTGAGGCCCGTACCTCATCTGCAAGCTGGCACTCGGATGTCTCCTATGAGAAGCAGCCCCCGGGTACCACTTTCCTTTACATCTTCGACGGCCCCGAGACTGGCGGTGACACCCTTTTCGTCGACACGGCTGAGGCCTATCGTCGTCTAAGCCCCGCTTTCCAAGAGCGTCTACATGGTCTCAAGGCCGTTCACTCTGGCCACGAGCAGGCTCAGTTCTCGCGCTTGAACGACGGCGTTGTTCGAAGGGAGCCTATTTCTAGCGAGCATCCCCTTGTCCGCACACACCCCGCGACTGGCGAAAAAGCACTTTTCGTCAACAAAGGATGTAAGTCATGGCATTTAAGCCTCTCCTTTGCACATTCTTTGACTAGATACTAACGACCATGCGTAATCTAGTCACCCGCAGCATCGTCGGTCTTAAAAAAGAAGAGTCCGATGCCCTCCTCAACTTCCTCTATGATCACCTTGCCCAGGGCGCCGATTTCCAGGCTCGTATCAAGTGGGCCAAGGGTACTGTTGTTGCATGGGACAACCGTGTGACTCTACACTCTGCACTTGTCGACTGGAAGACTGGTGAGCGACGCCACCTTGCACGCATTACGCCGCAAGCAGAGGCCCCTTACGAGACGCCTTTTAAGGCATGAGATGAAGGTACCGGGGATGGCGAGTGAAGGACTTGGTGAATAATTATTATAAAACAAACAAAATAAAGCAGCAGGGGTCATGGGACAGGTCATGGGACAGAGCTGCAGTGTGATACCTTGGCTATTTGTAGATGAATGATGAGCGTTTGAATTATGCATGGCAAGACACCTCTACCCAGATGTCCGATAGATAGAGATATGTACTGCTGACTTTTCCGCTCTGCTGCATCTCTTGATCAAACTGTCGCCCCTCCAGGAAAAAGAGGGTCAATTCGGAACCATTCCGAATACCAGACAACCGTTTAATACCCCCATAGCGGACCGCAAATGGTGAAAAGCGGACCGCACCAATGTGGTGGTGCATTATCCGATTGCCTTTTTGGACGCCTCACTGAGCGTGTCTGGACACACAGCACAGGCCAGCCAATCTCCAAGACCGAGCATAGTGCTGTTCGGTTCGGTCCCTTCGAAAAGCCATTTGCTCCGACATGAGGTGGGGCGGGTATTGTGATGCATGCTAACACGTAAAGGCTACTAACTCGGATCAGAAGAAGTCTGCAGAAGTGTACCTCTGTACGTAGTAGGTGTAGCTGAGGTCATGGGTGGAGCTTGTTCTGTCGGAAATCATGTGGGTTTCGAAAATTATGTCTCCCTCACATATCCGCACTTCGTACAAGTAGATAGAATACGCACCCCCCTCTGTCTGACTATATCGAGTTGAATATCCCATTACCTTTCCGCAAATTGCAAAGTGCAGCTCGAATCACAATGGCCTCGAGACAACCCGACATCACACTCTACTTCCTTAATGGAAGCAGAGCTATCCGAATTGCCTGGTTAATGGAAGAGCTCGGTCTTCCCTACAAGTTGGTAACAGCCAATCGGCTACCCGACGGATCTGTTCCACCAGAGTTTCTGGCCAAACTACCGTCGACTCTGGGAAATAGTCCGGTCATCACCGATGGAGATTTTGTGGTCGAGGATAGTGTGGCGATCGTGCAGTAAGCCTTCATCATGATAATAGGGTTGAAAAGAACCGAATCTTGCCTGGAGCTCGGTCATTGACATGCAGACCAGATATATCTGCGAACAGTATGACAGTCACTCACGACTGATGCCCAAAGGCATCCAAGAACGGGCAAAAGTCATTCAATGGATGGCATCCGCAGAGGGGACGTACTTATTGCATGGAGTTACTGTAAGTTTTAAGTTTCATAGGAAATCTACCCGTGTGTCCAAGAAGAATGAACTGAGATTCCGGAATTCAGATATTATACCCTCGATTGAATGCACCTCCGTCTCTGCAACCCCTCTTGCCAGAGCTTGAAGAGAGACTCGCAGTCAATATGCGACGTTGCATGAACCATCTGGAGTCCTCACTGGCAAATAGTGCGAGTGGTGGACGTTTCTTAGTAGGAGAAGAGCTTACAGCGGCGGACATACTCATGTCTTTCAGTGTCATGGCCATATTCCTGGCTAAGTTGGGGACTGAAAAGAAGGAATGGCCAATTTCGGCGAAATGGCTGGATGGGCTATTGCAGCGGGAGGCATACAAGAAAGCGGTGAAGAAGACAGGTTTTGAGATGGAAATGTAATGAAAAAAAAAATCTGTTATCGAATGAGGTGAAAGGTGCATACATATCATGCATGATTTAAATACGTGGCAGCTATCTCTGCACGCCAACTGAAGGCGGATCCAGTCCAGTCCCCAGCTTCCGACGCGCGTGATGTTGCTTGTCGGAAGTGGGGGATAGATAAGTGGTTGGTCAAGCGTCAAGCCTCCTCTGCCTGCCCCTCTCTACGGAGTACTTGTAGTTAGTTTACCCCCCGTATTATTTAGTACTCGCAGGCCGAAAATACTCCGTAAGAAGCGGAGTATTCTCGCAAGATTATACCGTACTTGCATTGATTTCAGAGGTCAGTACGATAACTCAGTATATCGGACCAAAGAGCCATGGTAAACCCAACAACTGAACTTGCGGTGATCCCCTTGCAGCCACAGGCCAACTTGTCAGATCCCGAATCCGAAGGAAGCCGTGCCTGGAAAGAGTGTGCAGAAATATGCAACTCAACAGCAGGCCTTCAGCGGAGGGGCATCTATGGTCTCGATGTCAACAACCCCAATGTGCTAATTCAACTCTTGGGTAAGTACATTTGAAAATTTGCCGAGAATTGCCCTTGGTTTCCTTGCGAAACATGTGCCGATTTCAATGCCAACAAAGAAAATAGATTGGGACAACTTAGAAGCTCATCAGGCGATGATGAGCTCGCCCAGCTACGGCCCGTTTATGGAGCGCGTGAGCTCCATCGTGAAAGACATTCCCGACCTCAAGCACTCCCTCCTCACTGTCTACGAAGCAGATGGGGAATCATCCACGGCCACACCAACAGAAGTCTTTGCGAATACACCGACAGTAGTGGAAAAATTCTATTTTGAATCGTCATGCGATAGCTCTACGATTGACGCTATAGCCCTTTCGCTTGTCCAGGACGTGAGACGGCGGGCAAAAGGGTTCAAGGCCGCTGCAAAGGGGTGGCTTCTCGAGAGCGTTGAGCACGAGGCCTTGGGTGGACCCGGTAAAGGATTGCTTTTGCTCACGGGGTGGAAGGACCGTGACACAGCTACAAGGTTCGACGCTTCTCAAGATCGGAGGCTCCTGGATGTTGGGGTCAAGGCCCATGATCGTTTCATGACCTATTTCTGAGGCCATTTCGAAGTCAATCAGAGGCAAACGAATGGTGCGAGAGAGGTCACTCGTCACTTCATTCAGTTCATTCAGGTAATGGTTTCATAAAAACAGGGACAGGACATAGTGAAAGTTGATACCCAAATCAGTGGTTTATCACGACTTTTCCAAGTCAGTCAACCCTAACCCTTAGTCTTTGAAGAATTCAAAGTGGGTTTAGCTCAATGCGGAAATGGACAGGACCTTTGTAATACCTTGAACCTTTCAAATCCTGGATGGCTTTGCATGTGTGGCGTACCACACACCCACTCATCAATAACACATCTCGTGAAATCTGAGATGGCTGGGATAGCGGCCCATCCCATCCTCAACTCAATCTTGCTCCTGTGACATGAACCGAGAACGGAGTACGGAGTATCACATACCAAGTTGCTGCATGACAGGGGCGGGATCTTAGTAAAGTCACCTACAGAACATGAGAAGATGAAAAGAATACATAGGCTAAATGGTTGCGCGCTTTCTCTGTGCCAATGCAACTCACATTTCAGCCCAAACAAGCAGACATGCTTTGTAACTACTTTGTATCACCTGAATTCAGTACATCACGCCAGTGATCCAGGTCCCGCGTCTTCAGTTAAAGACGATCGAGTGTTCCGGAGTGCTGAAACTAAAAGTTGTCCTCCATGACGATGCCAGCTACCAACCTATGAACGAAGTCATTCCCTCTATTGAAAATCCGACAGAACAGAAAGAATTCAATAAATGATCAAATATTAATCTAATGACGGCATGGTCCCCAGTGCCGCATATTAAGAACTTGAGATATTACTGTTGAGTGGCTGTCCCCGTATTTGGATTCTGCCGGATATAGTGTCATAATGTCAACGGAGTGTGGCCAGGTCATTTGCCGACGCGTTGGCCACTAAAATGTTCTCATGCCCTTGTCGATTAATTTATTCATCCCTTCGGAAAGCAATCTGTGGGGGTTGGCTGTATGGTCAAGATATAGGCTGGACATCCCTCTCTTCCCTTCCCCAGACGGAACAGTTGAACTACTGCACTCGAATGAAATTTGCTTTTCCAGGTGTCACCCAATTCGAAGCTGTCTAGCGTGGGTTGGGTTGCCCACGGGACATGCTTGATTCATATTTCCCAGACGATGTTACTTCACCCGGCTTCTCTGCTGCACTTCCCCCGGCTTTTCTCTCTTGGCAGGGTATTGCTCCGGTTGGTGGTTGTCTTGAAAACAAACTTATATTATACCATGTCAGTTTTGGTTGGCTCTCTCTTACATGTCTCCATCATAAGTCGCTCATCGGTACACGTACTGGGCTCTATGGAATTTTCTAGCTCTGTTTTCCGTGGCAAAGAAAAAAAGTTGGACCGAGAATTCTTTCTCGTTAATTAGTCCCCATTAGTGAAATCTATTCAATGGGCCCCTTTTATATTATCCTTTTTGTAAAGGCCTTTTGCAATACAACGAAAAACTCTGGGCATCCTTTCCCTTGTACCCCATCTATGCAAGCCGTCTTATGACTCTCTCGAGGAGGTTGACCAGCTCGGGCTGTCCTTAGAAGTATATATCTTATCCTTATATGCCGTTCCATCTCTAGCCTGGCAACCATCTCTTCTCAGATTCACCTTTGCATCCACGACAGTCACGATGAAGTCTACCTTTTCTCTTCTTTTCGCAGCCTTCGCTGCCGAACAGGTTGCTGGCCATGCCATCTTTCAACAGATGTGGGTAGATGGCGTGGATATGATAAGTCTTCCTTCATAATCAGCTCCCACGTGTTGCTGTAAGCTAACCGACACAAACGGGTCGCAGTGTGCTCGTCTGCCTATGTCAAACAACCCCGTAACCAACGTTGGTGGTGCGGACATGCGATGCAACGCTGGTGGCACCCGACCGGCTGCGGCTAAGTGTGATGTAGCTGCTGGGGGGGTTGTCACAGTCGAGATGCACCAGGTACGAATGCCATGGCGCGACCATACCATTCTGTTTCCGTGCTAACATCTGAGGAAAACAATAGCAACCCGGCGACCGTTCATGCGGTAATGAAGCCATCGGCGGTGCTCACTATGGTCCTGTCACAGTTTATCTCAGCAAAGTCGCTGACGCACAATCTGCCGACGGCTCGGCACCGTGGTTCAAGATCTACCAAAACGGCTGGAGCGCAAAGGGTTCTGTCGGCGATGACGATAACTGGGGTGTTAAGGACATGAACGCTTGCTGTGGCAAGGTCGATGTGCCCATCCCCGCATCCATCCCCGACGGCGACTACCTTCTCCGAGCTGAAGTCATCGCCCTCCACGCCATGCCGGCTCAACTTTACATGACCTGCTACCAGATCACCGTTTCTGGAGGGAAAGGAACTGCTGTCCCGTCTGGCGTCACGTTCCCCGGTGCATACAAGGCCAACGACCCTGGTCTCACCGCAAACATCCACGGCAAACTTGCCAACTACATCGTGCCCGGTCCGGAAGTCATCCCGGAGGGAACCCTCGTGACGGCTGGCTCCGGATGCTCGGGTGGTTGTGCCTCCACTTGCAAGGCCGGAAGCGGTCCCTCTAGCGTTCTCCCCCAATCGCAACCCACCACCGCCGCCGGCGCCGGTGGTACTCTTGCTGGCTGTGCCCAGAATGCGTATCAGCAATGTGGTGGCATTGGGTACACCGGATGCACAAGCTGCGCGGTAAGTAACAAAGACATGCCTTTCTCGTTTCTCATGTTAATGAGATGTTGTTGGTTCCTGCTTCCAAGTCACAAAACGCATACTAATTAGATGAGAACACAGGATGGATTGAGCTGCAACAGCAACAACGATTACTATCACCAATGTCAATAAGTGCTGTCGGGTCGTTGACTACACTATCTCTAATAGTAAGCCATCAACTGTGGCTTCAATTGCATTAGCATCATGTGCGATGAGCGTCTCCTTAGGGGTTTGTGGTAGAGTGACCTTTTCGTAATGAAGTTTTTATTGGAAGCCCCAAATAATCATATTATTTTGGGGATGGGTTGGTTATCGCTCATTTTCAATATACATACATTATTTGATGTCCAATTTGCTCTTCCCTTTTTTTCGTCTCATGTTTTGACATTTCTTGTCTTATCATCATTCGATGCTTACTTGTATGATATGATACTGATAACGGAGCTTGGAGGGTTTGCTGCTAAGAAAAAGGTCCATTGAGCCTTTGGGAAAGGGAGAAGATTTTTTGTGACAGTGGCTGAGTATTTGGGCCTCGGCCCCGATGGGTCGAAAGCTGGAGATTTGGTTCATATTATCCAGGGTGCTTCCACTCCCTTTGTTCTCAGGGGAAAGCATGTCAGCAGGTTTCAAACTGTGGGCGAAGCATACTCCGTATGTTCATGATAGAGTAATCCGTACGGAGTATTATTATGATGCTTACAACCCTCGAGTTATTATCGTTTATTTCTACCTTCTGAGGAATAGCGCAGGGCGTAAGGCGCAAGAGGGTCATAGTTCTTGGCAAATTCTTGGCAAATTCTTGGGGCGGTTGTTAATATCGTATTACATGTACTCCGTACGGAGTTATTATCATGAAAATAAGAGTCCAATTCCATGCCAAGAAGTGTTGTTTCGGAATTCAACAGTACGTATGGAGTATGGGGTACAAGTAATACGGAGTATTACTGATTGAATTGAGGCAACCAATGATCAAAATCACTTTCAGCTTCACAAGTCTAACCCAAACTGGGGTTAGCACCAGAGCGAGTGGGAAAGGCGAGAACGTGGCTGAGGGCTTCATTGTGGGTAATGTGAATCAGCGCAATTTTGACTCGTAGGGCTAGTATTGGTCTCATTTTAAACATGCAATACTAGTTTAGTAGTACCAAAAAAAGAGCATGCAGGGGTTGGTTGGGAAACCATGGAGATGGCGGGATAATGATACTCCGTACACGTTTTGAAGGATTGATCTCAGACCTACCAAGTCACCAATAGTACGTCGATAATAATTGGGAATGGCTTCATTCTTCCCCGGGCCGGATGGGTTGAGAGAATAAGAGGTAAAAGTGAATAATGTGGATGTGTTGGAACGGAACAGTGGTTCACTTCACTTGGCGTGTTGAGTATCATTGTCTTGGCCCTGGCCAAAAGTCAACAGACCCGTTGACAGGCCTCCAACATTCCTGAGAGTGATGTTACTCAGCCGCAATCAGACTAAGTGACATCCTCTACTCCATGGAACGTCTAACTGCGCCCGAGTGCGTATCTTGATGAGCCAAAGATCGGTGCAAGCAGGAGCACATCACGCTTTCCAAGAACTCGTTCATTTAACATGCTCCGTAGTCACAAGATGCTAAGCCCCTTTCAGTCAAGGTTAGCGACACATGCTAACTTAATTGAGGCAACTAGTGGATAAGGAAACATCTTGTCTTAAGCATTAGGGTTACGATGGTGCTACGGAGTAATACTCCATGCATTACTCCGTATTAGCATGCTTGTACTCCGTAAAGGGTTGGCGCTAAGGTTGTCTTGCTACTAGACAGGGGGAAGCTCTTCGAGTATAAGATGAACTGAGAGTGCCGCCGTGATGGACTGATTTTCCGCTTTTCCACCTTGCCCACCGAAACTCCACGTCCCAATATTGAACAATATCCGATCAGTAAACATCCACAACAACAACATTCATTCCTCGCTTCTTACTCGCTTCTTACTCGCTTCTTACACCAACAATGTCCAAGCTCCTCGTCCTCACCCTCCTCACCTCGGCCGCAAGCGCCAACATGCTCCAAGCCAGAGCTTTGCAAAACCTCGCTGCCCGCCAAACCGACGATCCCGCCTTGGACCCTAATGCTATTATGCCAACACAATGCATCGAGGCCCTCACAATCTTGACTTCCATCCCGACACCTCCCCCGGAGATCATCGAATACGCCCTAACCGCAAGTGATTTCGACACAGACCCATGCACATTTGTCACACCCAAGGGACTCGAGACAGCATTCAAGAGCTACGAGATTGAATACATGAGCTGGTTCACTGCTCACTCCAAAGACATTATTGCTCTTCAGTCTAGTTGCTCTGCTTTCGTTACTGATGAAGTTTGCACCACCTTTCCCAATGGCGAGGTTGGATCATCTGATGCTTCGCCTACAGAAGATTCCAATGCCACTGGAGGGAGCTCTGCTGCAAGTCCTACAACCACTGGAGGAAGCAAGCCCGCCAGCACTTCTGGCAGCAATAGCAGTAATGGTAGCAGTAGTGAAGGAGATAAGAACGGCGCTTCGCGGGTGTCGGGCGTGATGGCTGGTGCTGGCGTAATCTCTGGACTTATCGGTGCTGTTCTTATGCTATAAACAAGAATATTTTTCGTGTGGGCATATTGACTTGAAGAGAGAGCATGAGAGACACTCTGGGTGGATTAGAATCCTACGTCCTAAACTCAATATGATAATACTCGATTCATTGGAGAAATGGGAAATTCTTATTCACTGAAGTCTCGGGACGTAAAACATTTAAAATGCAATTGGATATGAATACTACTTCAATCAGGAGACAGCGATTCAATTTATGTACGCAGGCCCATCTTGGACCTAGCTCGACTATCAAATAAACACATCTTGTGTCGATAAAGGATACCTAAGTACGGAGTACATTGGGCTATCCTAAAATTTGTGCCTGCTCAGACATCGACGGTAGAACCAATTGGGCCGAATCGGATGTTAGACCAGACCACCTTGCTACAATGGTTGCGAATAAAGTTAGCGTTGATTCCCATTCGCACATAATCAAGGAAATAGTCAACTTACGCATCAGGATGCGCGGATTCAACCTCCGATGGAACGCCAGAGTCCTGGCTACATGTGCCTCGGGCGGCTCCGGGCTGTCCCTCTTTCTCCGGTGGGTAGGTAGAGTCAAGCCAGAGCATGTTGGCGTAGTGCTGCAACATAGGACATAGGTCAGAGACTGTCTTTCCAGCTTGGTTGAAAGCGCATGGAAGGGATAAAAGATAAATAGCAATAGCGGAAGGAACTCACATCATCCCAGAGAGACATGACAAGGACCATAGGAATAGCAAGAGCACTGTTCAAGCTGCCCCATCCACCGACTTCATTGAAGCGGTCGCGGTCATCAAAGGCCTTGGGCATGGCATCGCAAAGCTCGGGAGTAATGACGTTGGAAGAAGGGACATTGTCCATGCTGGCGGCTGGGGTTTCAATTTTCTTGCCGTCCTGGACGAAGAATTGAGTCATCTTATTCTGCTCGAATTGGGTAACAACACTGTTCCGATATCACTTAGTAAGGAAATGAAATATGCCAATCCGGAAATAGGGTAAATGCGTACGTAAACTTCTTGCTGGTATCGACAGTCATGCCCTTGCCATAGAAATCAGTGACGCCGAGGCGGTATGGATTGAAATCGCAGCCGTTGGGATCGCAATCACCAGCGAAGCGATCGTCCGAATAGGTACCACCGCACTGGTCGGTCTCACAAACGTGGTACTTGTTGTTCGTGCAGGGGTGAGGGGTTAGGGCGTAGGAATATGCGTTCGATTCCCTTCAAACGCAGCGCAGCCTTATGTTAGTATATGCCTTCGCAGATACCAGGGCGTTGTTGTTGGAATATTCAAGTCTGTCCATTGCGAAGCTTACCAAACGTCAATCTCAGCACAGCAGGCTCCATATGGGCCAACACCAGCATTGGGATCGTTCTCCGAAGGTTCCCAACCCTCAATGTTTGCCTACATTCACGATTCACGGTCAATTTAGAATCCGTGACATCGAAAATTCAAGATTCAGAAAAGGAAATCGCAAACTCACCTTTCCGCCGACAAACTTCAAGTCTCGAGCACATTGGGAATCGCAATATCCAGTACCATACTTGGCACCCGCCTTGTTGCTCGGGTAGCTTCCCGTACCGCCGTCCGCCTCCATGGCGACAAAGTACAATGCGCTGTTTAGGCCGCACTCGACGGTGGAAAGATCGACGTCGAAGGCGAACTCGTTGTTCATCAGAGTAAACATCTGATACTTGGAGGCCGACTCCATGAGATAGAAACGAGAGCCGATGTTCTTGCCGTACTCGTGCTCAGTGACGAACTTGAGCGTCAAGGCATCACCACTGGCCGAGGCACCGTAAGTCTTGGAGTAGTCGGCTCCATCAACGGCACACTTGGTGGCGCAGTCTGTTGCCGAGCTGCAGACGTCGGTCCATTCATTTCCTTTGTAGTTGACCGTTAGGAAATGCAGAAAGGACAGTTGAGGGTGAAAGAGAAATAAAGCGGTATAGTTGATGGCCTATTAATAGTGTATATGAAGAAGAAGAAAAAGTTCACTTACCATCATAGCAGTTGTCGTATCCGTCGGCGCTATGCAACCAGCGCCAATTGGCATCAATGACGACTTCACCATTGACAGAAGTACAACTGCCCTTGCCCGTACACTTCTTCCATGTCATTTTTGGATGGGTCTCGGTCTGCTCAGTACCGATCTGCTGGGCGCTCACAAGCGCCAGCATTGAAAGAGCAGCAGCCACGACGTACATGATGGAGGTGGTGCGTGACGTGGATTTCAAAGAAATTGAGTAAAGAACGGACAGTTTGTATGGTATTGGAAGTTCCCTCGGTCGCTCTGTGGAATGAAAAAAGCCAATACACAAGCATACTGGGGGGTCACTGGAGGGTATTTATATTCATGGGGTCTCGAGTAACTACCTACTGAGCAACGCTGCTGCTACTGAGCGACGAATTGAGTCCCGCCGGGAACGGATTTCAGGCCGTAAAAGGTACGGGAGTAGTTTAATTTGGAAGATATTCATCCGCAGAAGGAGACATACCTCAAAGTATTGGTATCGGCCAAAAGCAATTCGATTCATCGTCATAAACCGCAATGGATAGCAGGCACTGTCGGGGACGGTTCGCCAAATGGCAAAGGTGGAGTCGTCCAGAGTTAGAGAACATGAATGGATTGCAAGGAATCAGGTAATCCATGATTTTTATATATATCTCTCATATTGA
Organism: Graphium sp. VPRI43844; assembly: GCA_019925285.1. NCBI lineage: Eukaryota > Fungi > Ascomycota > Sordariomycetes > Microascales > Graphiaceae > Graphium > Graphium sp. VPRI43844. The sequence continues at coordinate 36,492 of JADHKT010000026.1, read as the reverse complement.
CATATTCATAAACACTATGGGATGCAATGGGGAGGAACGGAAAAGGGACATCAAAGCCGAAATTACGGATCTGGCGACGGGAAGCCGGCTGGGTGGGAGATAGGCACCTTCACCTTCGACATGGGGAGATACTATGTAACCTCAGAGCAGTTAGATTGCTATAGGTTGATCATTCTACAGATCCATGCTTTCTTCACTTTGGAATTGGGGTCGATAAGGCCGAAGAAGAAGCACAGGTGGGGAAGGGGGTGGGATTGATAGAGTCTCTCAAGTCAATCCGTATGTTGTAGATGCGGGGAGAGTATGGCTGCAGTAGTTGGCGAAGAGCTGCACATTGAAGATATGCCTAAAGACCTGACATTGCACATATCCGTGGTAAAGGGAGAGGTGTACTCCGTAGACAAGATACGAATGAAGTGGTATAGTTGTTCCGTCGTGACTCTTTGTTTGCTTTAGGCGAGTTTGGAGAATAATGCCCAGTTTTTACCGCAGTACCAGATCACTCATAAGGAATACAATACAAGCCATTCACACAACCGTCTGATCGTCAATGATGCCGCCGGTCGAAGACGCAGTGTGGATCCTGGCTCCGGCCCCACAACGAGTCGGCCTGGATTCCGGAGCAAAGAAGTATGGAGGCTTAAACAGACGTTGAGAGAAGAGTTCAGCTGAAAGAAAAAAACAAAATGAAAGCCAAGAAGACTCGAGTGCTTGTTTTCATTACTTGGCGATTCAATACTTGCCTTGCCTGGCTTTGGGATTTGGAAGACTTAACAGAGGGTACACGAGAGTATGCTTCATGTAGTATTGGGACGGACATGAAGATGGTGGGATCAACAGCCCCTCACACATTCAAAAGAGCCCAATATTCTATTTGGAAAAATGTAATGGGGGGGAATAATAAAGCCGTGCTGTCATTTCAACGAGTGACTTGGTGTACTGTCTTGCAGACAAGTCTGGCCTCGGGTATCCTCGCATCATCACGAAGGGTTGAGCATGTTAGAAGTCCAAGTACATTGTGATTCATAAAACCTAGCTTTATTGATAATGCCAGGAAAGGAATGGGTGTCATGATTTACGATGTGCGACGGTGATTGGCTCTCGGCCATGTTTTGCCGGACATACTACATACTTGTACAGACCGAGACCATATTAATATATCGATAATACCACCTGACTATAACATCCCCTTCGTCGTTGTCAACAACGCAATAAACCTGCTGCACTATATTGATTTATCGAAGTGCGTTGTTACATATCAGGCCTCGGGGACTGAGCCCCAACGATGGTCTGGCGTCAAGACCAGAAAAACACTATAAATAATACCTGCTCAAGTGGTATAAGATATAAGACGAGAAGATACTTGTATACCCAACCCGGACCACCCACAAAGTCACTCTCCGCCACCCTTTAATATCCACGTCACGTAATATGCTAATATGCCCTCTTCCGCTCATTGGCCAGCCACCACACCACAATGCCAACATATTCAAACCCAGCAGATCCCATAAATTAATGCCAAGCCTTCCGTCGCCTCCTCCTTTTCGACTCTATCGAGACCTTTTACTTTACTCGCCCGACTAATATTCCGCTTTTGGTCCGTCGAGCTCGGGCCTATGTACCATCAGCCGGATAATAGTTCTCGCTAGGGAAGATTGCGGGGAGAGCGTACTCGGAATTCGGGTGCACGCAGGGTTTACTTTGCTAGGGAGAAGATCCGTTTCGTCCCCGCCCGCTCACAATCGTGAGGAAATAGATGACTGAACCAGGTAGTGTAGTTCCGCGTCAGCATTCTTTCAATGGATACGAAACAATATACGCCAAATCAAAGAGTGGGGGAAATCGAGCTGTTGCGTTAGTAGCAATAAGGGGTTCAGTTCAATCTATATCGAGGTGGCTCCGTAACGGAACTTGATCTTCCACCGCTTCCATCTAATATCTTTCATCTTTGCTACTCCCCCGCTCAAATTCGGCGGGGGTACCGGCAATAGACTGCCATGCGGAGTAAGTGGTGTCCATACGTTGATGGAGGAGGGAAGGTTGATAAGGGTATAATAAACGCTTTTTAACTACAGGAGTCGGGTGGTCAGGGTGTATGGTTGTGACAAATTTGACAACGAGGAGGACTACCTGGAGCAAGATCTGTTCCATGTTCCATACAGAAGATGGTTCATTCTATTCTGAGGCTCACTAGACATGACATTCTTTGATCAGAAGTGTCTGCTCAAGCAGTGTCTGCTTCGGGCGAGATATTCCACAGAGTCATAACTGGTCTTAATCTAAAGATAAAGCACATGTATGAAACAAGCGTTGACTGCAATTTGTGAACATTTGAAGCGGAACTCTAGCCCCAGATATTTCCCAAGTTTTTCTTCCGCTGCCCCCGCTGCCAAGCATCAACCCCTACGACCAAGCTTCAAGTATCTTGGCTCTTGCTTCACCGAGAACCACAACACAACGTCTGTTCAGTGAATGTGAAAAAAGTTTGTTTTCTACACAATATATGCATGTTTTCTCTGTTCACAAATTGAGAGATAGAAAAGAGGACAGCAAAGCCTTCACTGAGGTTCTATTATTCCCGTACAGTGGAACTCTTCGTGCCTTATCTGTATTAACCCTCAGGTTGAGAAATTTGACAGAAGCAGCAAAGCCACAAGATACTCATAAGGAGAAGTTTCATTGACTCCATTATCCAATTTAATGAAAAAGGATCCAAGTGCTTCGTATTATGCGTAGAATATGGGATATTCGGATAGGTAGATCCGTTGCTCTACATTATTGTGCTTGATAACATCTCGCGTCAAGAAGAATGCATTGGAGCTCAGCTCAAGCCTAGGCTGTCCGTTAGATGATACTAATGTTCTCGTATTCTTTGTTGATATTACACAAGCACACATATGCACACACACATACACACAAATACACTGCGAGCATGGCTGCTGTGAGGAACGATCTGAGTCCATGCCAGGCACCAAGCATAAATTAAACACCACAACAATAATAACCATAAGATAATGTAATAATGGAAATCCGTACCTGCAGGACGAGATATGCTGTCTCATCACCTCATTCCGCAACCTTATTCCCAAATGATGGCCATAATTCATGGCTGTCGCACCGTTGGCAAGACTGTAGGCTATTGCATGTATCAACCGTTCTTGCCGACGAAGAAACAAATAATCAAAATAAAATTTCATTCATAGGTAAAAAACAATGAAACGTGTATACTGAACAGAACATTCAACCATTAGAACTTACAAGTAAGTGATGATTGCGAAGGACAGTGCGCGTAAACCGTGTGAAATGACATACATATCATATCGTAAATATTGACGGATACTGTCCTGGACACTGTGTGGACTTTCTCCTTTGCCGATGACGGACAGACAGACAGATTCTATCTACTATCTAGTCTAGCGTGAAGTAAAGAGTCATGACGAAAATGCAAAGAAGCCGATTCATCTCTTTGAAGGTTTGAAGAAAACCGCCAACTAGCATCGTCAATGAGATGCTTGTCCTCGACACAGAATATCAATTTTCAAGCGGCTTCAGCTTTATTTTGAAACGTCGGTGGGCTCAGAAAGAGCCGAGGTCTACTTGGGAGAAAAAAAGAAGCCCCCCCCCCAAAAAATAGCAATGGTGCCAATTGAAAGATCAGCAGCCGAAGTCTGCATCGAATGGGCTTCAGATGGATTCCAGGCAATTCGACTGGTAAGCTCAATATACAGAGTACCATTAACCCCTTTACCGGAGCCTGAACAAGGCTAACCGTCTCCATGTAGGCATTGTCAGCAGCCAAGCGAGACCTAGCCTTTTCTTGGATCCTCGTGCCTATTGGAATCCTGTCTATCCTGGCCGTCTGTTTCGGTTTTGATATTGCGCTCAAGAGAATATCGGCCCCATTTCCCGCCTCCGTTGCTTGCCTGTTGATCTTGTTCTTTGGCCTGTTGATCTGCGAAAGAGTCATGGGAACATATAAGACGCGAAAGATTGTTTCTGTTATTGATGTCCCGGTATGTGAGAGTCATTGGTGGGAGACGAGACTAAGAAAGGAAACTTTAATTAAAACAAAAATCTTTTAATTCAGGCCGGATGGGCTCTTCGATGGATCAGTTTGTTTTTCACTCCGGCATTCGTCCTTCTCCCGTTGGCACCGGCCATCAAATTCGCCGAAGTCATGAAGATCATTGCAGTGTTCGGTAAGGAATTCGCCCTTTAGAAAGCAAAACAGGTAATCGTACTCACAAGACTGGCCATGTCAAGTTATCGGCTTTATCATTATGGTCGTCTTCACAGCATACGCTACCCGAGGTCTCCAGATCCTCACTGGATCCTCGAAAAGGGCGGCCATAGAGAGAGCAGAGGAGCTCGGGTCGACATCTGACAACATACCCATGGTCAGGATGACCCCTAGTGCAGGACCTTCGACGGAACCTTCGAGGGCTCCCTCGCCAGAACTTGGATCGGGAGTATCTCCACCACAGCCGATACAGGCTGCTGCTTCAAGCCCCGACCCCATTGATAATAGTTATGGAGAACAGCAACGGCAGGCTAATGACGGGACAAAGGTTGTCTTCACTGCATCCATGTCGATGCCCAGACAGGAACCCCTACCCCCAACCAGGCCCCAAAGGTGGGCAGCCGTGATCACTGAACATTTCGATCTCGCAGTGTACCTATTCATCTTCCTATTCGTCGGTCTACCGGTGTACTATGCAACAGGCTATGCCATGCCAGTGCAGATGACATTCAACATCCTAGCCTACTTCGCTGCCATGATGGTCCCGGCACGCTGGCGTCAGTATTTCCACCCCGTTCCCGTAGCGGCCTTCATCACAGCTTTGGGCATATGGGGCTTGGGTGCCATCCGAGGCGACAGCTTGCGTACAACGCTCCTGTCGTATAAGACGGGCACAAACTATATCCATCTCTGGGAAGGAGGGCAGAATCTGCGCCTTCCGGGGGCGGGAGATATCCTCGGCACAGTCCTAGACGCAAGCATTGTGGCTCTTGCCCTGCCCATGTACCAGTTCCGACGAGAACTCAAGGAGCACTTCTTCGCCATTGTCATTCCCAATATCCTTATTTCGATTGCGTCGCTTTTTGCGTATCCTCCTCTTTGTTATGCGATTGGCATTGGTGCCGAGAGAAGTCTTGCCTTTGCAGCTCGAAGTCTTACGCTGGCCCTTGCCACGCCCGCTGTGCAGAACCTGAATGGTGACTTGAACACTGTTGCTGCTCTGGCAATCATGAGCGGCATTCTGGGCGTTCTGATCGGCCCACGGATGCTTATGATGTTGCGTATACCAGAAGGTACTTGTCTTTGTCATTTTCTTTCTTGTTGAGAAGGGGAAACAGTGCCGAGAATTTCGACGGTAGGATATAGGGGCTGTGTTCGAGAAAACGGCACCTACCTGTAAATCGATCCCCTGCTGGGCAAACATTTCTAACTCAAACTTCATAGATGACTATGTTACAAGAGGCGTGACGTTGGGGGCAAACTCTTCGGCAATTGCGACAGCACTCCTCTTGAGAACGGATCCCCGAGCAGCGGCACTTTCCAGCTTGTCGATGACCTTGTTCGGTACCATAACGGTCCTGTTCACATCCATCCCCACCATAAGTAATGTGGTCCAGTCTTTAGTTCGATGAAGACAAAAAACGGAGACGGAGACAGCGACGAGAATTTGTGAGTCTGTCCATTCTCAGCCCATTGATTCTACGAGACTCGAGAAGGAGGGAGGGGGATCTGCGCCACTGGGGGCTTCTCCTCTATTTCCCCCTTTCGGAATTGACGAGAGGTTGGAATAGAAGGAAATGAGATGGGAACGAATGATGCCATGATCCGGCTGAAACACCAAGCATCTATGCGTGTTCCGTGGGGTGTAGTTACTGGAAGACATGACATGACATGATGAATCAATGCCAGCTCAGCTCCAAACCCGACTACGAAGAAAACAAACGGTGTGGATTGCGGAAACTCTCAGAGGATTAGAACCGAGAAATCATAAGCTGGTTGATTCATTGATTCGCTTGCTATTTATTGAAATTACGTATGACTAGGGGAATAACTATGTCGTGGAAGAAAAAGAGAAAAAAAGAAGGAAGCCAACAACTACGCAATCCTAGTTCTTGTAGGGCGCGCCTCGGTCGCGCCATCCTTCTCCGAAGACAACGATTCCTGGACGACCCTCGCTTCATTCATCTTCCGATTGATTTCGCGCTGGAAGAAGCGGGGGCTGACACGTGCGGCAAAGAGGCGATCCATGTCCTCAAAGCCAAGGCCTTTCGTCTCCGGGATAAAGAAGAAAATTAAGATACAGAGAGGAACGCCCATGCCTGCAAATACGAAACCGACCTTGGCGCCGAGGTTGCCGGAGTCTGGGTTGATCATATAGGGGCTCACAAAGCCGATAATCCAGCCACTGAACATAGTACGAAATGTTAGAACAATGTGGGAGAGCATCCATAACGTGGAGAAGTACGTACAATACTCCCTGTGTCATTCCAACGAGCGACATGGTAATAGGACGAAGGGCGGGAGTTGCTACTTCGCCGGCGAGAGCGAGGCCCGAAGCTCCGATGGTCAATTGGTAGAATATGGCCCTGGATAAGGTATTAGAGATTGATGAACTGACTTCGACGACATCAAGGCCCGAAACTCACCAGAGGAAAATGCAAACGAGAGTGACCCAGAGAGCTGCATTCGTCCCCGAGACGCCCATACCACCCATAATCTATATACATATATATATATATTATTAGTATTTTTTAGCAACCCACAATCAGCCATTCCATTTCAATGAAGCGCTCGCTCACAAGCAAGCCAACAAGAGAACAAGTTCTTACAAATTCAATAATGGTGAGCGCAATCATTCCATACAAAATCAGCGGCCGACGACCGACAATCTCAATCAAGCCGAATGCCGAAATGTTGCTGACCAACATGACGACGAAGAGCGCGACGGACACCTTGAAATTCTCCTCGATGCCGAGGAGGCCGAGGAAGTAAGTGATGTACCCCAGCACAAAGGCGGCGCCGATTAATTGCTGCGCGATGGCGGGTAGAATTGCAATCAGAGTTCGTTTCTATGCATTCAATTAGCGCAAAGACCTCCACCAAAGATGAATGGAAGAGCCTGCCCGATTTGTGCCTTTGAAGCACTGTACAATGGCGCTGCCGTCCCTGCTCATGTCGGGCAATTCGTCGCCCGACCCGATCATTTCTTCGATGCGCGCGAGTTCGGCATCAACGAGCATCTGGTTCCGCGATCCGTGGATCCGACTCATCGATTTTCGCGCGGCGGCGCCGTTTTGCTTCTGCTTGAGATAAAAGTAAGGAGATTCGGGGAAGAAGGGGTATCCGACAAGGAGGCCGAAGACAAAGGCGAATTGAAGGACGATTAAAGTTTGGTAGGACCATTTCCCGTTGATGAATTTGGTTCCGTATGCGGCGAGACTGTTGAAGTCAGATGAGAGATTCTGTTGCAAAGGAATTTTGCTGAGGTTCTACGTACGCGAGGATGAATTGGCCCAGAACAATGGAGCCGTTTGTGAAGCAAAGGAAGAATCCGCGGAGTTCTGGTCGTACGTTTTCGCCTATCCAGACAGGGGAAACGACAAAAACGATTCCGAAACCGATGGCTAAATTTTTTTAATTTTTTTTTTTCGCTGTCAGCAACTGTTTGCGCATCAGAAGAGAGGGGGACATTTCAACGAACCATTGACGAGGCGGCCCACGAGAAAGACTTTCCAGTCATGGCTACCCATTTGAACGCCTATTCCCGCACCCGTAACAAGTGTTCCGAGAAAAATGCATTGCTTGCGTCCAATGAGGTCGAGAAGTTGGCCAGAGATTAGCACGCCGAGTACTTCGCCGCCGGTCGCGACGGCCGACCAGCCGGATTGAATCTGCGACGAGACATGTCAACTCCCATGCAATCCTTGCATCGAGATAACGGAATGAAATGAAATGCAGGTGTTGTGGCTAACGGGAGCTACTTATACTTACACCCGCGGAAATCAGGTAGCCGGATGGCTGGTCGGGCCAAGGTTTGCCCATGGCTTGTTGGAAAGCGGGAAATGCCGTCGCTGTACCCGCGATGCCGAGATCGAATCCTTCAAGGCAGGCATGTCAGGAACACCACATCGCAATCGTTGAAGACAAACCAAATTGCTTACCCAGCATCATGGAACCAATGGACGTGTACAGCGCCCACATGAAAAATCTCTTCTGCTTGAGAAGAATTTGCCATTTTTTGTCGGGCCGCACGACGGTCCAATCAATTGGTTCGCCCGCCATTTCTTTTCTTTCTTTGCGCTGTGTGGAAAAAATGACAATCTGACTTTGCTGTCGAGCTCTCCCGTCATATTACTCGGTACTGTTTGGAATTGAGATCAGTGCCTCAACATGAATGCTCGCATTGTGGCAGGTGAGATGAAGGTGCTTGAGGAGTGAGGAAGGGGCGGTCGAGAGATATACTTCGGGAGATCGACAAGGTGACGGCGGTTGGTTGGACAGACAGGACCTAGGGCAGGCTGTGTGTGGCCTGCATGCATTTGGTTTCTGTCTCTTTTCCCTTTCGTTCTGTCATAAAAAAAACCCTGATCACCCGCAGTTCACACGCGCGCGTCCGGTGAGGGTTTGGCGCGCGGTGGTGGGTGGTGTACGATGGTTACGCTAACCGAACAAGGGGGTGTCGACCTTTTCCTTCTGCTACTCCCTCGTCTCCCTCGTCCTGTTGGCGTCTGTAAAAGAGTGCTGTCGGAAGTCAAGCTTAGTTTTGAGGGGAGGGGGAAGGCGCAAGCTGGTGTTTATAAAGGTCGACTCTATGGAGTTGTTTTCGTCATAAGCGTCATAAGCATCAAGCTTTATCAGAGGACCCAGTTGAGCTGAGAGGAAGCACAGTTTGTCAGCTGGATTTGAATTGTCATTTTTCACTGGTTTCAGAATTGTCTGTCTTTCTCAGTCTTGTCTTTGCGCTAACTCAAGACGCGCCAAGTGTTCCCGACCAGTAAAGTCATAGGCATTGTTTTAGTCTTTCAAAAGGGCGCTTGGCTTGCGACACCCGCCAACCGACACCCACCGTGACAGCCGACACATTGCAAATCAGAGTTTGAGAATCTATTTTGGTTTTATTTAGATGGAGAAGAGTCAATTTAGCAGTCGGCTTTCAAATAGATTCCTTATTGATTTATTTACGTTCTGTATTGCCGAGCACAAACAAAAAAGAAACATGCTGCGTTGTGTTGGGAATGAGAAGAGGGGAAACGTGGTTGGGAGTCCCCAAGACCAACTGCAGAAGCGATATTGATCCCCTGCTTCATGCATGCACTAGCCTGCCTGGGCTTGGGACAAGAACAGACACCTCTGGGATTGCCTATTCATTGTCGAGATACCTGTCGGGTTAACAGGTTACAACATACAGCGTTCCTTTCTCTCATCGGGGCATTAACTATAGCAATGACCTCGCACGTGTTTAAGCTCGCCGACTATTCGCCAGAAGACGAATCCTAAACCTTTGATACTGTCAGAATGGCTCGCCTGGGGGTAAAGCTTCGGGCGGGAGTGGCCAGGCCAGCCACAGGCGAGGGTACGAAGCATAGTTGGGTAGTTGGGTTGCATTGGATGGACCCTGTCCCTGTCAGCTTTACAATTGGTCGGGCGCAACTTTCCGCGTCTCGTCTCGAAGTCCATTACATGTGCTGATCCTTGTACAAGCTCGGGTTCTTAGTATTGTTTTCTCACCCGTCTCTGTTTTGTCAATTGTATCTGGCAGTGAGTGACCCAATTACCGTTCAATTCGCACTATGTCTGGCTCCAGGCACTGTGTTCCATCAACTAGGTGTCTTCCTCTTCAGCAAGACTCGGCATGTTGACTAGTGTTTATTGCGACATCTTCAACGATCCGGCTCTATGGGCAATTGGAAAGGTAATGTGAAGCGGAACCGCAGAATTGCTACCGTTGTCCTGATGTGTCTGGGTCTATCTTTGGGGTAGAAGTTTGGAAGTTCTATTACATGGTTTATGTGGAAGCTAGAGTAAGGTAACACAGCAACGGGGGAATTGGAAATTTCATCAGTGTCTTTGCATTGGGATAGACGGCTTTTTATAGACAGAAATACAGAAATATAGACTGTAGCAGGAGCAGAAGGTGTCGTTCCTTGAACCTAGTTCTTCAAGGCAGATCCCACCATGCTTCATAGAGATCCTTGAGCCCAACTTCGCCAGGAAGATGCAAGTACGACGTCATATCGGATTCTGGATCCGACTCTTTCTTGGTCCATCCATTGCCAAAATACCACGCAAATCGATTCCCCGACTCATGAAGGTATTCGTACTCCCAGTCCTCCCATCGTGGTTCGCGCCGTACTACAGTTACATGGCTCGCACTCCCTGGCCAAATCCCATGAATACGTGCTCCTTTTTTCCCGCCATTATACCAGGAACTACATAGATCCGAGAGTGTAGTTCTGGTGAAAAAGGCATCCGAATACTCGACAAAATCATCGGCCGCGCGTTTAGAGGGCGCTATCGAGCTAATACCCTCTCGTGAGACCTTTCGAAGTATCTTGGCAGCGTGGGTGACTTGCACCTCGACACTTTGCGGCAATGTCCCTGAAGGCCCTCCACCATGCGGGCCATGAATGAACAAGAGGTTCGGGAAGCCCGGCGTTGCAGCACCTAGATACGTGTACGGAAACCCGTATTCACCACCAGGACTCCACAAGTCTTGAAGGTTCTTACCCTTTGCGTAGATGGGGAAAGGGGTGATGTGGTCAATGTTGGCGCCCGTGGCACAAAATATGGCATCAACCTCACGATGCACCCCGTCTTCTGTCTCGATGCCTGTCTCGGAGAAACGCTTGATAGGTGTCTGTATGTAGTCGACATTGTCCTCGGAAATAGCTTCAAGGTAGCCAGGGCCAGGCGTCAGACGTCGACAGTTTGGAGAAAAGTCGGGTACAAGAACATCGAACAATTCGGGCTTCTTTTCAAGACGTTTCTTCATAATTTCAATGAAACGCTCACGCATCTCCAGGTTTTCCATTGACCCTCTGAAAAAGGAAGAGAAGCGTCTGTAGTACTTTGATTCTAGCTCCTTGCGAAATGCGAGATATTTGACTGGGTCTTTGAAAGACTCGACGAGTTCAGGATCCAGCGGTTGGGGTTCGGCAGTTCTCTCATCTCCGACCCAAGAACCTGCGATCCATGTCTTATTGCGAGCATAGTGGTCCAGTCTACCAACTACCTTCTGCAAGCTCGCAACAAGCTGGATTCCGCTGGCACCATTTCCTATGACGGCAACTCGTTTTCCTTTGGGGTCAAAATCACTGTCCCAGTGTGACGCGTGGCGCAACACACCTTTATACTCGTCTATCCCCGGGTAGTTGGGTAGCCTCCAAGCGTTGAACCTCCCAATTGCCGTGAGGACGAAATCCGCATGATCTTGGTGCACTGTCCCTGTTTGTGTGTTGTTCACGGAAACGTTCCATCGCTTTTCGACTTCGTCCCAAGACAGTTCATCTACGCGTTGGTTGAACTTAGCAAATCGGTAGACGTCGTATTTACGGGCTACAGATTGCCAGTAGTCGCGAATTTCAGCGCCACCCGCGAACTTATCGCTCCAGTCCGTCTTGGGTTCGAATGTCGATTGATACACATGAGACGCGATATCGCAACGGACACCTGGATAGACATTCTCAAGCCATGTACCTCCCTGTCAATGAAATGTTAGCGAAATTGAAAACCTTTTTTTTTTTGGCTCTTTGCTATCATGCGCTCCGCTCCTTACAAAATCGTGATTTTTCTCGTAGATAACGAGGTCGATATTAGGCACTTTTTCGGGAAGGAGAATTCCCGACACGATCCCCGATAAACCACCCCCAATCACAATAACTCTGAGAGGTCGTGGGTCATCAATGAATCGATCAACGAGAGAGAATCTCGATTGAGGATACTGGCCCAAGGGGGCTTCTATGCCAACCCTGTTCGCATCGTCCTTGGTACTTGATTTTGGCACACCTGGTACCCCGTCATTCTTGCCGGGTTCGACTGTAGACTCAGCGACATCTGGAATGAAAATGCGGGATGCCTCGCTTCGTCCGGGTTCCTTCAACTCGTTGGCGCTTAGTTCCGTCTCAGTGCTCTCACTCGGAACCGGGCTTGAGGCAGCAGAGATAGTTGAGGGGGTTGCAACAACAGGAAGCGGAGCTACAAGAGTTGCCATGGCGCCTTGGCAAAGAATAATAGTAATGGTGTCTCTCCCGATCCAAATTGTTCGCGTATATAATTACAAATGCACTGGCCAAAGAGCGTTGAATTGATAAAGTAATGTGGCACAGTGACTATGTGGCCTGATTCCTCCCCCTCTTTATATCACGTATCGCGGGGTTGAACTTTCCAAAGAACGAATCGGCCCTTATCGGCACCTGTCCGGGTCAAACAAGACATAAAACAGTACTGTTCCAACAGAGCGATACGTGATAAGCGCCACGGCATGTTCATACAAGGTCACTCAATGTGGAGTTCATGTTCCATCATCATCCGGTGGAGAGAGGGCGGGGATGCACCCCCAAGCACGTCAAGCGTTACGTGATTGACACCATTTAAGAGGACAAATGAGTCTGCTACAGTTGTTTAACACAGATTCATGGTTCGATAGAGAAGACGCATTGTATACGGGAGTAATGCATTGAACACAATTACTGTTGGGCAAGAAATGAAAGTGATATAAATGTGGCTTATAAGTGAGAGTGGTTTAACAAATTGATGCAGATTCGGTCGTGTAGAGTCGATAGCAACTCCTCACCAGGTCGTACCCAGATAAACAAAGTAATCCAGTCATCTCATTACATAAAATGAAGTTCTGGTATATAGTCATCATAGGGGCATTATGCCTCTGTTTGCACTCGCTCTGCAGCGCTTGAATAGGATGCCGGCGGCCTTCTCACCAACAGCGTAGGCAGTGCTCATGGTATGAGCGGCAGGAATCGTGGGAACGATGGAAAGATCGGCGATCCGGAGACCCTTGACAACGTAGACGTTGAGGCTGGAGTTGACAACGCCACCCTTCTCGCGGGGCATCATAGCGGCCGTGCAGCAAGGGTGCATGAGCGAGGGGACGATGGAGTTGCGAACGTACTCCTTGAGGTCCTCCTTAGCAGTGGCATTGGCACCAGGGGAGACCTCAGCAGCGTGGCGTCATGGCGTGCCTGAATTTAACTATTTTAGTGGGCCAACAGCTGCCGGACGGCCCGGCAATATGATTATCCGCCACCCAACTACGGCCCAAGAACTCCACTGGCGGCGTAATCAGTCGAGTTTCATCATCGAGTTTCCTCACTTGACAGAAGATGGCCAATTGAGAAAAAAGAAGACAGGAGAAGAGAAAAGAAAGGAAAAACACAATGAGTTAGAATGAGCCATCACGATCCGAGTGTCCCCCGCCGAATAGGCAAACCTGCCGTCCGGCTTAGCTGCGAGCTATGTCAACAGAGAAAGACTCGATGCGACAAGCTGACCCCATGTTCGAGTTGTCGGCGTTTAGGTGTATCATGCTCCCCGGTGGAGCGGCCCCGCCTACCGCGGGGACGTTATCGACCGGGCGAAGAGCCCGAATTGGCTGCACGGGATATGTCTATTTCTGGGCTTTCGCCCGTGAGCTCTGGCTCAAGTCGCGAGCTTCATTTGCAGTCTCGTGTTGCTGAGCTTGAGCAGTACATTCAGCGACTTGATTCAGGTGGTGCAGTATCAGATGGTGGGTTGAATTCTTCCGCCGTATCTGGTGTCTTTGCTGGGGTTCCGTCCGAAATAAATACTCGGAGTGCCCAACATAACGTTCTTGATCAATCCGCAACACAACAAGTATGTCCCTAAGGATATATCGGTAGTCCATACGTGAAGTCATGGAATCTAGACAGCTAATGATGTCCACAGAAAAACATTATTTCTGGGTCACCTTTTGCAAGTCGTCTCCTATTTGAAGAGAACTGCGCAGTCAAGCCGAGTCCAGAAGGCTTTTTCGCCAGCCTCCCTCACCTTCGCAAATCCCTTGCACAAGCATTCTTCGAACAAGTCGACCCAGTCTTCAAAATCATCCATCGTCCCTCGGTGTCCCTTCACCTGATAGAAGAGAAATCTTATCTTGATTATGAATCGGACCATCCGTCGGTCAAAGCGCTCGACCATGCCATCTACTACGCTGGAATATGCAGTCTTTCAGATGACGAGTGCTTCCAAGTGACTATGGAACGAAAACCCCGCATGGTGGCTGTTTTTCGGCAAATGAGCGAGGATGCGTTGGTCGCTGCAAATCTCACCACCACGGATGATTTGACGGTCCTCCAAGCCTTTTTAATATATCTCGTAAATCCCCCCATCCGATCACTCTTATCAAGAGTCACACCTAGAGTCACACCTGTGTTCCCTTGCCCAAAAGTTCGATTTGCTGAATCAACATAGGTCGCAACGCGCTCACATTATCGTAGCCGTCACGTTTGGTCTCTCATGGGTCTCGCCTTACGGATCGCCCAAGCATTATGTATTGACGTTGACCCCCCTCCTATTCCTACAAGGCCTTTCGACATCGAAATGCAACGCCGAGTTCGATTCATAATCGCTCTGTTAGATATGCAGACATCCTTCGATCGTGCAACAAGAATGATAGTTCCACTTAGCTGGGTCGAAACTCAACTCCCGACAAATGTCAACGACGAAGACTTTGACATCAATTCTGAAATCGTCAGTCCCCAGGTTTCAGGGTTCTCTGATATGACATTTCCTATCCTTGTGTGCAAAGCTCAACAGGCAGTCCGACGCCTCGACCCAACGATGAACCCAGGCTCGACAGCCGAATATACCCATCAACTGCTTGAAAGATTTGTGCAAGAAGTGTCGCTTCTCGTTAGTGTTTGTGACCCCGAACATGACTCCTACCATTGGTATATCAATACGGTAGCCACGTGGATAGTCGCGCAAATGCGGCTTCTCGCTGCACGACCTCTTCACCGCCAATTTCTAAAAGGAAATCCAGCCCCGGTGGGCCTTGACCTTCTCAACGTCAGCATTGAGATTTTAAAACGGTCTCGTGACCTTGTTCAGAATGAAAATGGGCGTAAATGGCAGTGGTATGAGCGAATATTTAACCCGTGGCATATCCTCTCTGTGGCAGTTACCGAACTCTGTGCGTGTGTCGATTTAGCTACGATGGAGAAATGCTGGGACACGGTCGAATGGGCGTACTCTCACTTGAAATATCTCATGACGGGGTCAACTGATGAAGTACCAAAACGTCCAATGGAGAAATTGATGCGAAAAGCGAGGGCGAAACGCAGCAGTTTATATCTGCAAAGGAATCGGCACACGGCTACCACTACTGCTTCGGCAATGTCCTCTAATAATACCAGGGCGCCGACGCTCTTGCCTAAGGATATACCCCCAGAGTCAGCTACTGCTCCCACAGGAAACTTGCAACCTGCTCTTCCTGACGAGATGGCTTTAATCCTGGACGGGGTAGTCGAAGTTGAATGTACTGCTCAACAGGCTTTACCCTCGAACACATCTGGTATCCCGACACAAGATATAGCGGCCCCGGATGCTTCCATACCAAAACCTGATGATTGGATAAATGTCGATTCCTATCAGTTCCCTAATAATGGGTTAGATATGACATCAGCTATGGATATTTCTTGGGAAAACTGGGAGGCCTTTCTTGACGATTTTCATTGACCATAGGGTTCCTATGCTGCTTCGCTATCTTGCCCAATATCATACCCAAATCCAGCCTCAAAGCAGCAGGTTGTATACCAAGTATCGCAAAACGAAACTCTAAACCCACCTACTGATCAAAACTTGTAAATGTCTTGCTTAGAGTATCCTAACTCTTGCAAGATCCCAGTCGTTTTGTTCCATCCGGATCCCCCAACGAGCTCACTCTCGAATCCGGGTGGGCCACAAACAAAAGTTTTGCCATCACGATATAATTCCCTCTGAAGGAGCTCTTTGGTGATCCTGCCTTTGAAGTAGGGTGATCCCTCGTTCGGCTTGGAAACGGCATAGACGACTTCGAACCTTCCAGGATACCGTGATGCAAATGAGTCGAATTCCTTCTTCAGAACAACATCTTCGTCGTTATGGACGGCGAAGACAAGCTTGATCTTCGTCTTCTCGGCTGGATTGGAGAGGATCCCCTGGAGAAGTTGGTACATTGGTGTTATACCTGCGCCTCCCGCAATGAGGTTGATGTTCTCACGTTCGTTTGCGCGCCACCTGTATCCGGGTAACGGTCCAGCTGTCAGGAGGGTGTCGCCAGGTTGAAGTGAGTGTATGTGGGAGCTTGCGCGCCCCTTTGGATATTTCTTGACAAGAAGGTCAAGGTGCCCTCGGTCATCTACACAAGACATTAGTCAAATTATCAGGGTATAGATTGGAGAGATGGCGCCAATAGTCTATTTACCTGGGGAAGTAACAGGGGTGTATGGACGAAAAACTGGGAAAATGGATCCCGCTGGTCGGTGGATAGTAAGAAGAGCAGCTGTTAAAGGTCTTGTTAGCAAATTATCATCATCTGGAAGGAAAACAGAGCAACGGAAACTAGACTGGCAACTTACATGCCAAAGGCATCCCTGCCACCGAATTTGTATCTGGTAACTCGAATCTCACCCGCTTCATATTGTGGTTCACTATCTCAACACTTTCAACCCTTAACGTGGCGAAACGCATGCCCTTGCCAAAGAAAGCCATGTCCGGTCGTGAAGGGTCAATTTTCTGGAGGGGTTCCTCAGCAGAGACCTCGGGAACTAGAAAGCGTTGGTATGCGAAGACACCCGTAGCAAGCGCAGCAAATGTGAGGGCTGCCGAGGTAGGGCTTATTTGTCGTGATCGCGCAGCAGTTCGCAAGCAATACATCTTACGCAAGATGATATGAATGTCTGTCGATTGTTGTTGTAGGGGATGGTGGTGGCTTTGGGGGTGACTGTTCCAGTATTGCTGGGAAACGACTGAACAAGAAGTATAGCTTCAGCCTTTGAATTGATTCTGAGACGGAAAGGAAGAATTATGTGAGGGGCGATCAAACGAGGGCGACTGGTTATTATAATTTAATTAGAAAACTGAAAGTCATAATACGAGAACACGCGTGCAAATCCCAAAATCCGTCCAAAGTCTATTCCACGCAAGCTTGCAATTCGCTAATACTGGAGCTTGGATAATACTGCCCTTTAATTGGCGGGGTTTATCGGGTTTTGGCAAGCTGTCGGTCTTTGGCTTCGGTGGTCGGCGAAAATTGACCGACTAAGTGTGGCTTGAGGACGCGTGGCTGGTGATTTGCGCCACACAACTGTCTCTTGCGCCACGAAATCGTGACGGGTCGGGTAACTCGGGGCTTTGCTTCCATTTGGTATGAAACAGGGTTCGGAACCGTGTTAGTCGTCGGTCCCGAGGTCTGCGAGGATCTTCATGATCTGTTATCACTGAACATGGAGGAAGATATATTATCTCCTTAGTATGATCATTTCCCTTTCGCTTTCGCTCCCGTGCTACTTTTTTACTATGCCGTGCCCAATGACCCCAGAATGCATTCATCAGAAAGACACCTCCAGCTCGGTGCATTGGAAGGCCACCCCCATGTGGTTGCTTGAGCATCGAACCATAATCACCAAGGTATTAAGAGTATTTGGCTCTGTGGTTTGCCTCGTCCACAAATGAATATTCGTTTAAGAAGATGGGTGGAGGAATGTGGGGTTCTCCATCTCCTCATCGATCCATCGAGCAACGCCATCACTACCATCCGTCCGTGGACGCCCTCCCATTTGACAACCCAGTCGAGATCGACCCGTATCGCGTCTTCCCCCGCTTCGCATCCGCGGTTCTCATCATTTGTGCTTTATAAGGCGTGATGGGTGAATTACGACCTTTATTGAGGAGAAGAGCCCCGTGTCGGCATGTTGGCCCTTTGAATCGCGATTTTGGATGCTTTGTAGATTCCTAGCAATTGGATTGTTTTCAAGAATCACTGTCCCTAATAATTCCAAATTCGAAACTCCTCCTTACTCCTTATTGCCATTATCACCTATAAAGATGACTTCAACCACTGGCACGGGCGCGTCAACCGAGTCTGCATCGCATAATGCGTCGCACGATCTCGGAAACGGGAAGAAGCATATTCTTCTAAATGCATTTGACATGTCAACAATTGGACATCTATCTCCAGGCCAATGGAAAGTATGCATGTGACCTGTCTTCGGCATCGGCAGCTTCATGTTAACTAATAACTCATGAATTTAAGAACCCCGTGGACAAGTCAGCAACGAAACGAAACCTTGAATACTGGGTTGAGCTAGCGAAACTTCTCGAGCGTGGAGGTATCAATGCCTTGTTCATTGCGGATACATACGGCGGATATGACACATACGAGAACAGTCTTGACAACTGTATTCGAAGGGCCGCGCAATGGCCCATGACGGACCCGACAATTGTGAGCAAATTCTGAGAAAGAAAGTCCACGAGTCAAGCAACCGAGCCTGAGTTTGATTTACAGCCAAGAAAGCTGACAATTCAATGGTGCTTGGTTAGCCTATCAGTGCCATGGCTGCAGTCACCAAGAACCTAGCTTTTGGAATCACGGCATCCACGACATTTGAGCCCCCATTCCTATTAGCAAAAAGGTTTTCGTCTCTGGATCACTTCACAAAGGGTCGAGTTGGCTGGAATATCGTTACCTCGTGGAAGAAGGCCGCATTCAAGGCTATCGGCTTAGACAACCCCATTGATCACGATGAGCGATACCGACAGGCCGATGAGTATCTCAGAGTTCTATACAAGTAAGCGAACTGTCTTCATAATTATGCGCTCGAGACAGAAAAAGAGGGAGACATTTCGGGTTCTAATTTCTCTACTCGATACACAGATTGTGGGAAGGGTCTTGGGCCGACGACGCAGTCGCCCCCGACCCAGAAAATGACAGTTATGCGGACCCCGACAAGATCCGCACAATAAACCACCAAGGAAAATACTTCAAAATTAATACTCGCCACATCGTAGACCCCTCACCCCAGAGAACTCCCTTCCTCTTCCAGGCAGGTACTTCCCCCGCAGGGTCAGAATTCGCCGCGACTCACGCCGAAGCAATCTTTGTGTCTTCGCACTCGCCCCAAATCCTCAGGGGTAAAGTAGACAAGATTCGAAGTCTTGCAGCTGAAAAGGGTCGAGATCCCCGGTCAGTCAAGGTATTCGCTACATTTACGCCAATTATCGGACGTACCGATGAAGAAGCGCATGCGAAACATGAGGAGTTGAAGAAATACGCCTCCACAATCGGTGGTCTTGTACTCTTCAGTGGATGGACGGGCATCGACATATCCAAAATTCCCATTGATCACCAAATCACGGCTGCTGATTCTCTCGAAGCCCATAAAGTCCGCAGCATTCTCGACGCCTTCACAACTACGAGCAAAGATGTACCAGAGTGGACGCCCCGGGTAGTCTCAGAGAAGGCAGCGATTGGCGGCCTCGGCCCTGTTGGCATTGGTAGCCCAGAGACTGTCGCGGATGAGCTCGAGAGGTGGATTCGAGAAGCCGACATTGACGGATTCAACCTAGGTTATGTTACAACCCCCGGGACGTTTGAAGAGGTAGTAGACCTACTCATCCCGGAGTTGCGAAAACGGGGTTTATATCCAGCAGCCCCATGCCCATCGGATGAGCCTCTTACAGCCAGAGAGAAGGTGTATGGAAAAGGACAGCGGGGACTGCGTGATGACCATGAGGGCAGCCGATATAAGTATGATGTATACCAAGAGGATCCTCCGTACACTGAGGAAGAGGCAGCATCCTCAAAAGAAAAGGTAGAAGAGTGATTAGCTACAAATTAGTGGGAGAATGTTTCCAATTTCTTTTAAAATCACCGATCAATTGCACTTGACTATTCGAAAAATCTTTGCTATGTACCAGAAAGGGACTTCACTCTTCGTCTGCGCTAAAAGAAAAGAAAAGAAAAGAAAAGAAAAGAAAAGAAAAGAAAAGAAAAGAAAAGAAAAGAAAAGAAAAGAAAAGAAAAGAAGAGGTCTAACAAAAGCATATAATCCAGTTGCCTGTTTGAACAAAGTCCAGACACAACCTAGTCCAACTATGTCATTTACATAAGACTTGTGTGTCTTATTCAGCATGCGAATATAGTTTATGTCGCGTGCACAATAAGTATCTCGAGAACCTGGATGGTGCGGAATATATATGATGTAGAAGGAGCTCGTTGCCATGACGCACCATCCAGGTCCCCAACCCCTCGCACCTCTAAGGTCCAGGATGTGAGGGTGAACGAGGGGTGCATTTCTACAAATACCGTCAAGAAGGAAAAAATGTTAGAGGGGTTGCATCCGTTTCCTCTCGTGCCATACCCTCTCGTATTCTCTGTGCCTTCATAGTGACACGCCATCGCCAGCATGCCCTCTGCTATCCCCCCTGAAGCTCCTTCTAAGGAGTCAATTGTTGTCGAGGATGAAGTCTATGATGTCATAATAGTCGGGGCAGGCCCGTGTGGCCTTGCTGTCGCCGCCCGACTCAAAGAGGAAGCCCCGGCAGCACTCTTCACCGACGACGAACATCGTCGCTACCACTGGCTACAAAAATATGGAAAGAGGGTGACAGTCAAACACCTCAAGACAGGCAATGTTTCCACCGGCATTCGATATGGGCCTCCATCTTACCGCATGGCTGTGCTCGACGAGTCGGGAAACGAATGGCTCAGTCGGTGGAACCGTTTGTTCAAGACGTATGGGATCCAGCACCTACGGAGTCCCCTCATTTGGCATGTCGACCCGAGGGACAGGGATTCTCTTCTGGCTCATGCGCACAACAGAAACATTAAAAGTGATCTTTTCGATATCGGAGCCTGCGTGGGAAAGGAAATTAGCAAACACATGAAAAAGAAGCGCTCGGCACGTCGGGGTGGAATGTAAGGTACACAAGAGCTCTTTCCACGAATCAAAGCTAACCAGAGTCACAGGCAGGATTCCCAACCGAGTATTGACATCAATGAGCGTGACCGCAACGACTACTTCACACCATCTCGCGAGCTCTTTGCTGAGCATTGCCGCTTTGTCGAAGACCGATATCGCCTCGGATCTGGCCTTGTCCGCCATGAGAGGCTTGAGGATCTCGACTATAGTGTTGTTAAGGGCATCTCTGTGGACGATGATCCAGTGTTTACCATTACATCAAACAAGGTCAAGAGATATGCCAAAGTTGTCGTTCTCGCCATTGGACCCGCCAACAAGCCGTTCATCCCATCTATCCCGGGAACATTGGAAAACTTGCCCGATTCTGTCCCGCCACCCCAAACATCTCACACCTTCAACCTTCGGGAGATACCAGACCCTATAGTACGGGAGCGAATTGCCGCCAAGAAACCAACAAACGTGCTCATTGTTGGTGGTGGACTTACATCTGCCCAAGTCGGCGACTTGGCCATTCAACGTGGTGTGACAAAGATTTGGCACATTATGCGAGGCGCCGTTGAGGTCAAGTATTTTGATGTCGGACTTCGATGGATGGGAAAGTATCGTAACCGTGAGCAAGCGCGATTCTGGTCGGCCGACACAGACGAGGAGAGGCTCGAGATCATCAAAGAGGCCCGTGGAGGTGGGAGTCTTACTCCGCACTTCAACAAAGTGTTGAAGAAGCACGTGGCTTCTGGAAAGGTGGATCTTCGAATTCGAACCGTTCTCACAAAGGCCGAATTCGTCAGTAATCCTTCGTCTTCATCGGGAGGTTATTGGCGGGTTGAGACAGAGCCACCCATTGAAAATCTTCCCATGCTGGATTACATCTACTTCGCCACGGGCATCCAGACGGAGGTCCAAGATATCCCTTGCCTCCAGGCCATGTTGAAGAAGTACCCGATACAGTCCTTTGGAGGGTACCCTTGTGTCAACGACCAACTTATGTGGAGGGATGACATTCCTCTGTTCTGCGCGGGTAGACTAGGTGCGCTCCGTCTCGGTCCCTCGGCACCCAATATCGGAGGAGCGAAGCTTGGAGCTGAGCGGGTTGCTCTGGCCGTTGAGGATGTCATCTCAAAGCTTCGGAGGGAAGGGGACGACGAGCTTAGTGATTGCGGTGAGGAGACGCAAAAGAGGAATGATTGGGAGTTTGAGTATGCCTGCGGCGTGGGAAGCAAATACAATTGTCTCGATGAGTGGGCAGAGAAAATGTCTGCTTAAAATAGTCATTTGTACCCAGGAGCAAAATACCAAATATACACTTAGATAATAGAAGAATCATAGAATCAAAATTTAAGCCTCACTTGCATACACTTACTCTTGCTTCAGCACTCGTCTCCCCATCATATATATAAGCTAGTTCATGAATTAATCGGTCTTTACCATTGATGTTTTGTGCAACTCCAATTGTATCGTCTCTCGACTCGTTGCTATAATGGTTAGCCCAGGGCAACCGCTCGGTAAACTGGAGCGTGTTGGTGTCGGGATAAAGGGGAAAGTGCTGTCTTGGCCAGTTAGACAGTTATGAGAAGCATTGTACGTGCTCAATCTAGCCGTAATATGGCCAGAAAATACGAAAGGGGGGAGTTATAAACACGAAGCATCACACTCTAAATATTTCAATTAAACAGGAGCCCGTTGCTGTCACTTTTTGTCTTTTTTTATTCTTTCATAAGATCCGAATTCATCATTAACCGTTACTTGAAGCACTACTCTACCCTCAATCCTTCAGATTTTCAACTCGGCACCATACATGGAAGTTTGATTCTTGGACAGGACTATGTATTATTTGGCCTCCTTCACTCCACCAAGTGCAACCTTAACTGCCCGTCGCTTCTTCATCCTCTCCACCCAGTCCTTGACATTCGGAAACATGTCCATGTTGAACAACTCGCTGGAAACGGCCATTGAGACAGTGGTTTGCCACGGGACGAAAGCGAAGTCAGCCCACGAGTACTTGTCGCCGACAAGCCAAGGACCGTCGCCGCTGGTGGAGGTCTTGGCCTTCGCGGCAAGGATACCCTCGAGGACGCCGGTCACACGATGGATCTCGCCGACGTAGCGGTCAATGGCACTGGGCACCTTCTCGGGGTGGAATTTGATGAACCAGGCGGCTTGTCCATAGTATGGGCCCTGGCCAGATGCTTGGAAGTAGGAGAATTGTTTGGCGTGGTAGTAATCGTTGGTTCCGGGCTTAAAGCTCAATTTGAACTCCGTGTCGTACTTTTCAATGAGATACTCGACAATAGCGCCACTTTCCCAGAGGGTGATGTCGGTGTTTGGGTCGTAGATGCTTGGTAGGCGACCGTTGGGGTTGATTGCTGTGTATTCGGGCTTCTTGATGTCGGAAAAAGCAACAAAGACGGTTTCGTAGGGGAGACCTAGTTCCTCGAGGGCAATGATGACCTTGGGGGGGTTGGGACCACTTTCACCCCAGACTTTGATTGGCTTGAGATTTGTGTTTGACATGGTGGCAGTAGGATATGGGTTTTGATGAAGGGTGATTAGAAATTGGGACGATTGAAAAAGCAGTGGTATCTTAGGTTGGAGTGCAATAGAAACCTTGATTTGGGAGGGTGCTAGCTATTATGGCCATATTTATAGTTTCATCTAGAATATGTCATAAGAGGGATCAGCACGATATCGAAACTACGGACTCGGAGTAATCATCAACAAGAACAGATAGTTTCACAAGAGAGCAACCTGTTTCGGGATCGGTGGCTCCTCCGTAATCCTGACGAGTAAAAATGGAGCCCAAGTGGAATTCCGCCACTCATTGCTCCTCCGTTCAAGAGCATCGCTAGTTCCATCGAACACATAAAGTTGCTGGGTATGTCAAGCACCCTAAGCGAGCTCCGATGGCCATTTTACCTGTAGAAGATTTCAAAGCAGATTTCAAAGCAGATTTCAAAGCAGATTTCAAAGCATCTTCCTCAGCAGGCTCGATATCAGTCAGCGAGCAGAGCTGCACGGCAAGCTGCACCAACTTGAATGCTTTGATTGACCCACACCGTGAGCTATGCCAGAAAAGGCAAATTTACTCCGTTACCCCGGGTCTCTTTTTTCTTCAAGACAGTGGTTAATCCCCGGGAAATCTGAGGAATGGATCAAAGACAATGACGATGACGATGGTCCAAGCGTTTGGAGATTTCCCCCCCCCCTGGTGGCGGTAGGCCACTGTCTAAGCCACAATTCACAAGTCAATGACAACACTACGGAGTACTTGTAGGCAAAATGGGGGTTGGTTTTCACGCGCCACAGCTGTTACGTAGTTGCCCCTCCTCTTCATGCGGCCTCCCAAACAAGAAAGCTCATACGACTCAACACTTTGCCATCTCCTCGTTCTCCTCATCATCATTCCCTTCGCAAACTCACACTCCGGAAATAATCGCTACCCTAAACATTTTATCGTTCTTCGAAATCTAGAGCTCTTGAAACTTTATTTTTCTCTCGACCAGAACATAAAATCAGCACCAACAACAACCCCACCTACACAATGGCAAACACCATCTACGTCAACGACATTGACTTGTCGACCAGCGACGAGGAGATTAAGCAGTTCTTCAGCTTCTGGTAAGCAAACGCTCCCCGTTGCAGTTATACTATTTCTGTCCTTTTTGTTTTTGGGGGGGATATTGTCTAACCCGCACCAGTGGTAAAGTTACAGAAGTTACCGTTACCACCGAAGCTGGTAAGAAAAAGGCTACAGTCGTCTTCGAAAAGGAGACGGCTATGAAGACTGCTCTCCTCCTCAACAACACACAGCTAGGTCCTTCCAAGATCAACGTTGTCAGTGCAACTGGCGACAATGAAGATGACGGATCCCACTTCACCAAAAACGCCGACCGCGACACGGACGAGATCACTCAGGAGGAAAAGCCCCGCTCACGAATCCTCGCCGAATACCTCGCCCACGGATATATCGTCGGAGATGCTGCCATCGAGCGCGCCATAGATCTTGACCAAAAGCATGGCGTATCAAGCCGGTTCGTGTCAACCCTGCAGACGCTCGATAGCAAGTACCACGCCACCGATCGCGCCAAAGCCACAGACCAATCTCTCGGCATCAGCACGCGGGGCAAGTCCTTCCTTTCGGGCCTCAACTCGTACTTCGAAAAGGCCACAAATACCCCCACTGGCAAACAGATTGTCAAGTTCTACACGGACAGCAGCCGACAAGTGCAAGATATCCACAACGAGGCCAAGAGGCTGGCCGAACTGAAGAAGGAAGAATTTGGCGGTAGTGCTTATCGGGCCGCTGGCCTAGACAAGGTCTTTGGCAAGGAAACACCCGGTATGAATCCACATGTCATTACATGTTCTCTACACGTATAAATGGCAAGAGTCCAACTAACGCAATGCCAATCAGCAGCCACCACCGCAGCTGCATCGGAGCCAGCTCCCGCAACAACCACCGAACCCGCCACCACAAAGCCATCAACGTAGATGCATTGTCGATACATTGATAGAGCCACTTGGGATTTGACCGATCCAGGTAACACGGTATGGCGGAATGAGGATATCGGAAGGTTGCTCAGTTCGTCGACAGCAGCTTTTCGTCTTGGAGTGATAAGCTTTTAAGCTCTTCAGGGTTGGGTCAGGAGCGTAGCAGTGAAGTTCGCTCTACCTATCATATTTCTATAATTAATTGAAAATACACGGTATCATGTTTACCGGCCTCTTTTTACCGTCGTCCACACAACAAATCGCGCACATACCGTTTTCCAAAACCATACGTGGAATTGAATATGTCTCAAATTCGGTTTGCATCTCAGTAACTGGGTTCTCTCGTTTAAACACACCTTTTATCAGTTGACTACAGGGAGACTCCAATCACTGGCATCACCTTTGCGAGGCGAAAGAAGAAAAAAAAGAAAAAAAAAGAAAAAAAAGAAGGGAAAGGGGGCCGGATGAGTTCCTCATGCGGATTTAAGTATTTGTACAAAGAATTATGAAATAACATTGATGATTCTCAGCCCCCTTTCTCTATCAATTGCTTTGTATCTGCGTATCTAAAGTGCCAATTAGGCGCTCTTCTTTCAGCAGCCTCGAGATCCGGTGCTCGACATGATGATACCAGACTGTGACTTGCTCGAAGAGATCGAGTCATGTCCATGTCGACTTGACAAGTCGCCTCACAAACTGCTCACAGGGCACCCTTCCAGAGAAGCAATCTGATGTCTTGGCAGATCAGTCATTGTGCTTGAAATTCATTTACCCGGACCACCTCGAGGCTTGGTCATCTTTTTTGAAGACAGAGGCTAAATGTAGACGTACAGAATGCCGATCACGCAGCTGGCACCTATATCAGATCTTTGTTGAATTGCGTGTATGCAAGATATAAGTCTATCAAGCCAGTTTTCTTCTTTATGACCCCGCGATTCTCCTGCGAGGTGTTGGATATTATGCGTTCCCGTCGCGTCTCGTGGCGTCTTATTTCCACCTTCATTCTCGTGATATTTTTCATTTCTTTTATCGGGTCGTTCCTTTTCTTCTTTACGGCAGATGGGATTTCTGTGTTGATGCCAGTGCGGGAATCTCGGCGGCCGAGTTCGTCGTCGACGGAACCGAGAGTCATCGGGCTTGTGTTCTACGGACGGAGGGACTTTGCTCGTATCTTGAACTGTTATCTTGAGGTATATCTTATACTTGTTAACTCGTAAGTGCAGCTTTGGTGAAATGTGGAAAGAACTGACTGTTTTTTTTTTTTTCGCCGTAGAAAAATCTAAAGTCGAATGATGGGCTGCTTGATGAGGTGGTGTTTGCCGTCAACACCGAAGACGAAAAGGACCTCGAGTATTTAGAACAGCTGATTGCGTCGAATTCACGGTATCGAAAGTATGTGGCTTCGAAAAAGTACAAGAGATGGGTTGGTCAGTGGGAGGCTGTCAATGAGCGTGATGCTATTTACGTCAAGATAGACGATGATGTTGTAAGTTGTTTTTTTTTTTCGTCATCTGTCTTTTGAAACAATAGTACTACGAGTATATTCATGGCATCGCCATTAGGTATTCATCGATACCATGGCCATCGATACGGTAGTAAACCATCTTCTCGACGACCCTCGGTTATTCGCTGTCTCGGCAAATGTTGTGAACAACCCGACATTATCCTGGGTACACTCACACAGAGGTGTCTATCTGCCCTACTGGCCCGAAGTCACACGCCCGACTCCAATGCCCCCGGTGTCCTGGCGTGCCTCCGAACTACCATCGTATAACGGCCCTCCCCAAGGCCCCTCGAACTTTCACATCAATGGGTCCAGTCCTCCGCCGTATGTGGGCCACCGCTGGCTCCCCGTCCGATCGGAAAAGGCCGAGATGCTTGACTTTCCGAGCTCCTCACTTACATACGACCCCTTTGGCCCCGGGCTACGCAACTGGGCCGCCGCCTCACAGACACACTACTCCTTCCTCCAGCATCTCGAGACAGACTCTTTGTCAAGCTACGACTTTGGAATGTGGGACATGCAATACGAAAGACTAAGCATAAACTTTTATGCTGTAAGAGGCAAGGACGTGATGGACGCGTTCCCATTTCCGATTGTGGACGATGAGCAGTTTCTTACGCAGGTAAGGCCGAGAGAGACTGGGAGACGTGTTGTTGTGGTTGGCGAGGCCGTTGTTGTGCATTTTGCGTTTCGGTTGCAGAGAGGGGATGGAGGGGATGGAGGGGATGGAGCGGTCGGGGGTGTTGGCGACACGGATTTGTTGGCGAGGTTTGGAGCTTATGCCGACGAGATGGTTTGCGGCTTGTAATTAGAGGCTTTTATGATTACTATTCTTGTCAAAGGGTTTGTGTATTGTGTATCTGAGTTTTCCATAGCTTATCCTTCTTCCACAAACTCGATAGGCAGGCCGGCCTTGTTGGTGATGCTTCTATCATAAGAAAAGAAACATACCTTATTCGTCAGCATAGTCATCAATTCCACATAAGATAATAGCTCTCCTGAGATAGGGACACTGGGGTAACTAATATCACTTTACCCGGGGCACCCAGTCTAGGCCTTGACTTCCCCATTCTCTCTGCTTTGAGCCGGATATCACCACTCAACTAGAAACAACGCACATGGAGTCTCTCACCCGTCCCCAGAAGTTCCCATTGCCAAATCATATAGCTTGCAATAGTAAACATTGCTTTTGGCGGAAATATTGCCATCCCGGATTGTTTATGCACTATGTAAAATTTTTCATCTATCCTCCGAGATGGTACACGGCGAGCAAGACGACTTCCTTGGAACCAGCCGCGAGAGTGGCGTGAACTTGCTCTTCCGACGGTCTAGTTCTAATTGACAATATTTAATCAACTATAGCTATATGGAAATATGGCATGTATCTCGAATACCGAGAGTTCCGAAAGACGTCTCGCAGCTTCACCTTTAAAGAATACCCAGTTCCATCCTCCACTTCAGCTTCAAAAAGTCAAAGCGAAAGGCCAACAAAAAAAGAAGAATAAAAAGAAAAGAGAAAAAAAAAATGTACTACTGCATTCGCAGTCTCCTGGGAGTCCTCGCGACCTCGTTCCTCAGTAAGCAATCCCATTCACAAACCAGCAACGTCAAGAATACCATGCTGCTGCTAACACGACATCTGTGTGTCCTGTCCCAGTAACACAAACAAAAGCCCAAGACGAATCAGTCCAAGACCAATACGTGTACACCGACCCGGAAACAGGAATAGAGTTCGAAACATGGTCCACAATCCCCGACACCCAAGGCCGCGGCGCATTCACATTCGGCATGGCCCTCCCCTCCAACGCAACGAGTAACGACGCAACAGAATACATCGGATTCCTCGTACGCAAAACCCTAACCGTCATCAATCCTCCAACCCCTCGCTAATAACATGAATCCAAAAAAACAAAACAGCGTTGTCAAAGTTACACCCCCGAAAGAAAAGGCTGGTGCGGCCTCTCCCACGCAGGCCCAATGCTAAACACGCTCCTCCTAATCGCCTACCCCTACGAATCAAAAGTCCACACATC
Source organism: Graphium sp. VPRI43844 (assembly GCA_019925285.1). Lineage (NCBI taxonomy): Eukaryota > Fungi > Ascomycota > Sordariomycetes > Microascales > Graphiaceae > Graphium > Graphium sp. VPRI43844. Next base: position 7,512 of record JADHKT010000026.1, on the reverse strand, counting down.
CTTCCGCCTAGCAACAGACTACTTCATGCCCGACCCGTATCCTTCCCCATCCGCAAAACTAACCCAAATCCGCTCCCTCGTAAACGAATCTACATTCGAAGTCGTGTATCGCTGCGAAGGCTGCTTCGCATGGGACGCACCAACAGGTCCGGCCGGAGTGCACACATCGAAAGCGGAAGAAATGATGCTAGGCCACGCAGCGGCCCTCGACAGCCCAGAAAACCCGTCCTGTCCCTCCAGCCTAACATTCGGCTTCCACAACAACGGATTCGGAATGCTCTTCGGCAAAGTCTCGACCCTCGCAAAAGAAAACTACGAAAATTGGATTCCCCTCGCAAACCAAACCGTCCAAGAAGACTGCGGCGTCTAATAATAAATTGGCACACTGTACAAGTATACATTGCCTAACGTAACGTGGCCTAGTTCAATCGCAGCCGTTGTTTCAAACAATCTGCAGCTCTAAAGGGGATTTCGCCCGATCTAAGAAGTAGTTTACTCCCGTAACGCGCTAAACATTCCAGGAGCATTTTCTTTTCTCTTGCACTTGTGTCTTGGTGTCTCGCTTGTGTCTCTCTTTCATACACCTTGTTTGTTTACTTATGGAGTACGGAGTAGTATTTCGCTGTTACGTGTAGGTGTCAACTTGGCAGACTCCGAAGAGATGGCAATGAATGGCAGTGTGCATGGGTTGCATGGGTTGCATGGGTTGCATGAATTGGTGGCTCAGCTCATAAGTACTAATAGGCTGGGAGGTAATAAGAGCGAGCAGAGCAGAGCAGGAAGCTATGTACGGAGTAAACTAGGTCCAATTACAGACATCTGTGCGAAGTCAGCCCCAGGTTGGAAAAAATAACCACCAATCGGCGTGCCTCGGGTATTTTCTCTGTTTATTAGTCAGGCTCTCTGTTAAGCGACCTCCCGTTTAGGGAGGGCTTTTTGGCATTCCTTATCGCGCCTTCCTGCCCACGCTTAATGCACCATCTGACCATATGATGGCCATGTTGCTGGCTGAACAGTAACTCAAGTCCTCAACAGGGCATCATCCAAGAACCAATCACAGGCAAATAACTTGAAATGGCTTGTTTCTTTTCTTCAAAACTCCGCCGAGTGGCAGGCTGGATTTATTATGAACAAATGTAGAAGCTATGGGGTATTATCCATCGATCCATGCCCGTTCATTCATCCCAACAATCGACCAGTGTATATAACAAGCATGTAAGAGAAACGTTAGATATGAAGGAAAAATCAACGACTGTGTTGTAGTGTGGGATGGTCAATCCAAAATCCCACGCTTTTCGTTCCCAACGTAAAAGAAAATATTAGGGCGATATGGAAGAAACTACTCGCTGCGCGTCCGAAATGCCATATGCCATGGGTCTATGTGTGATGAGGAGAAGCGGATGGCTTGAAAGGGTGGCGAGGGTGCATCAAGGTAATCGGTTGGTGTCATCGAAGGGCCCAAGAGGCACGAGGTCTCATGGCCAAAGGCTTGAAAAATAAAAAAAAGAGAACTCCTCCCACGCCCAGTCCCATTGATATCCAGAAAAAAAAAGAACAAGAGGACACAAAGTGTTGAAAACTAAAAACGCCAATTATTTTCAAGCGACCTATTTAGTCGCTCTCCTTGAGGGCCCCGAAGCTGGGAATGGGCTTTGTGCAGTCCCAGTCTCGTTCGTAAGCCTTGGCCGGCAGGTAGCCGTTGTCGAGACCGTGGCGGTAGCTCCAGAGACCGGCATTCTCCGTCTTCCACGTCCAGTAGTACCAGCCCCAGCCCGCCTCGAAAGCGTCCATCTGCGCAAAGCCAAACGTCTTGAGGAAGAGCTTGTACTCGGTGCTGTACTTGGACACGTCGTTGGAAATGGCGCACGTGCAGGAACTGTCAGCCGTGGGGCACATGGGCCCCTTGACGCCGGGGAAGGTGCCCTCCCAGCGTGTGCCTTCGTTGAAACCATTGAGATGGGGAGCGCAGTCGTTGTCGGCCAAAGACCACTCGCCCACAACTGTCGGGCCAAAACCGGTTGCCGTGTTCATGCTGCCGACAATCTCGGCCTTAAAGCCGTCGCAGGCGAGCTTGACCTTCTCCTGTCGCTTCATGGGGATGAGGTTGAGATCGAAAATGGTGTACATGTGGGCGTCGATAACCATCTTGCTCTCAAGTCCTGTCATTTTGCCCTGCCACGTGTTGAGACCTCGCATCGAGTCACCAAAGACGGTGGGCGCCTTCATGCCATTGCCCTCGACCACCTTTTGTGCCTCCTTGGTCCATGTGATCAAGGTATCGATATTGAGGTTCATGCCGGGTTCGTTGGCAAGGCCGTAAAGAACGATAATGTTGCGGTACCTGGGCTGGGCGAAGAACTTGGAGAGGCGGTCGTGTATCTCGAGCGAGCGCTTGGCGTTGGTTTGACCGGGATCCGACTCGAGCCAGTGGATATCGCCGCTACGACCGCTGTGATTCCAGCCATTCTGGCTACCGGGGAGAGCGTGCAGGTCGAGCTTGACGCGGAGACCATACTTGCGAGCCCACTCGATACCACGGAGAAGGTAGCGCCACGAGATTCCGGGGACGTATGGGTCATCATCGTACGTCTCAATGGCCCAGTACGAGAACGGGATTCGGACGTGGTCGAGACCGGCATCGGCGATGTCCTTGAAGTCCTTCTCCGTCATGAAGGTGGCGTAGTGCTTCTCAAGCGTTTCGGCAGCCTTCTCGGGTCCCAAGAACTTGCAGAGCGAGTACTCGTCCGTCACTCCGGCACTGGAAGGGTAGTTGAACATGGAGGGGGTGATGAAGGGTTCGAGCGAAAGCCAACCACCCAAGTTCACGCCGCGCATGGGGAGTGTGGTGTAGTCGGGCCAAGTCTCGTTGATAGCAGGTACGTTAGGATTCGCGCGGGCCGAGTTATCATAAGTCGAGTTGAGACCGACGACGGGGAGGCTTCCAACGGTGCGGCTGGTAAAGGTGCAGTTGAAGCCGTCGGTGGTGGACCACGAAGAGGTGTCGAAAATGGTTCCCTTGAATTCCGAGGGAATATCCTTGGATTCGGTGCATACCATAGCCTCCGACACATTAGAGCCGGGCTTCGAGCCGTCGTCTTCCCCATCAGTGGTAGAGTTAGTCTTGGAATCCGAGCCGGACGAGTCTGGACTGGTGGATGAGGTCTCTGGCGTGTTGCCACCATCAGTGGACTCGGCGGATGTGTTCGACTTCTTGAGGGGAATGATGTTCTTGCTCAGAAGCACGGCTACGATAATGGCAGCAGCAATGCCGAGGCCGAGGAAGACACTTGCGGCCCCTATGGATAGGCATTTCCGCGGTTAGCAACACAATAGGGCAAAGACATCGGCTCCATGGGGACTTGGTTTGTTTGTTTTATTCTCTTGCGACCAGATGCAAATGTTTGCTGCCTTTTTTGTGAAATGGGCAACAAACGGGGCATACATGGGATCTGTTGTCTACTCACAAATAATCTTCTTTCTCCGTCTTCGCTTCGCGAGCAAGTCGGGTTGGGCAGCGGACGCCTCATCCTGGCCATACGAGGGGGGTTTTGCTTCCATCTTCCTGTCTATTAACAGATAGTTTCCCATAGAGCAGAGATTCGCCGGATTGAAACGAAAGACTGGCGAAACCTGAACTGATATGTAGGGGGAAAAGGGCAGGGAAGAAGGGGGCTGAGTATTAAAGAAGTATTAACGAATGTAAAGAAAAGAAAACGATTGGAAGATGGTTCGGCTGGAGGGGGAAGAAGAGACAAAAAGAGAAGATGTTAAGAGTTGGAACTTGGGGGAAGCTGGGATTATCAGACGCAGTGTCTAAGCCCACCCATTCCCCCATTCCATCCATTCCCACTCCTCCATTTTGCTGGAGACCGGGTTTGGACCACTTTGGGCACTTCTGGGCACGCGCTGATAACCAGTAGGTCGATCCTCAGAAGGGGGCTGAATGTCAGGAAGCGGGGCCAGAGGGAGATCGGGAAGTCTGCACAGTGCAGGGGGGGTCTTTTAGTTCGAGCCCGGCTGGAGGGGAGGAGGGCGTCAAGGGCTGGAGACGGACATGGTTTAGCTGGCGAGAGAGAAGCGAGAATTTGGGAGAGGGAGGACTGCCTGCTCCCACACACGCTGTCATGAGGGAGCAGGGGTACTCCGTACAGAAAACAAAGCGAAAATCATAACATGGGTCAAGTTTAAATTGAGGCGTCCGGATTAGGTAGAGCGGCTCCACTTCTAGGAGCTAACTGTGCAGGGGTTTTTGAGCACGGAGAGTTTCGAGGCAAGTTCCCAAGTTACTCCACTATACTAATTTGGTGCATTTGGTACCTGTTTAATTTTTCTCTACCGAGTACGGAGTATTTGTAGATTTGTGGCTTGCTCGTATTTGAAAAATAGAGGTAAGAGCAGCGTACTCCGTATGGAGTAGTTTACAAGGTTAGGCGACAGGTCCACCTAAACGAGAAAGAGCATTGGGCGCTCTTCTACCTGAGGGTGGCGCATGCCATAACCCTATCAGAAATGGAAGGGTAATTAAAAGAGATAAGAAAAGCAGGGAAAAGGGGCAAGGGAAGGTGTGCCCAGGGCTAAAATCAACCCTAAAAGGACCCTCCCCGCCTTGCCCCTTCCTTCCGCTGTTATGTGTACTACTACTAAACTAGTTTAATACTGTACTCTGTACTCCGTACACTTGTTTACTCCGTATTTGGGAGGCCGTAATTTGTCTTGCTGACCTTTTGCAGTCTACGGAGTAATTATTCTGTGTACTCTTTTTATTTACGGAGTATTTTGCCGAGGGTGTCGAGTTGAGAACCACGGTACGGTAGGGCTCGTGCTCTATTCCTCGTCCTCGTACAAGTAATACGGAGTATCAATATACGAAGTTCTCCTGTGTGGCGGTGGACAGACAACATTTTCTCAGCTGCTGTCAACACACCATACGATGCTGGTCACGGATTCGTTCGGGTATCCCTCTGAAAAGGCAAAAACAGCGACTTGACCAACTTGGGGCCTCTCGACAAGTCTGCCATCCTCCGTCATCGTATTCTTTAAACTAGTGCTACGACGCGCCCAGTATTCCTGGTGGGTTCTCTCTTTTTTGGCCCGCCAGATCGGTATTTTCCCTCGTCTCCCCCAACTTAAACACCCTGTCTCCTGATCCTTCCCTGTCATGGGCCATTCGTGTGGTCCACCAAAGAGAGAGAGAAAAAAAAAGAGCCAAAATTAGAGGACACTAGGTATTTGATTAGGGTTGTTCAAACTCAAACTATGATGCAATCTTTTCTTCTTTCCGCGATCGATCTCTGCTCGTATCTAGTTTACTCCGTAGCAACCAAACTGGGGCTACTGCGGGTGCACTCTCGAGTCAAGTCCTTCAGCGCAAACGCGTTTTAGGCGTTACGAGAAGTCTCGGTCGTGCCATGGTGGTGCTGTCAATTTGAACCAAAGTCTTGCTTCTGTTTTGGTAGTTTTTTTTTTTCGTCTTTCTTTTTCTGATTCGGTTGCCCACGCCAACATGATTTACGGTTGGGAAAGACGGGATGAAACTGTCAATGCGCCACTGTATGAATCTAATATGGCGACTTATGCGCCGTTATGCATAAAAAGGGACGCCATAGCACAAACTTATGCAGGTTTATCCTGAGGTTGGTACTCCATAAACTACGTACATTGCAACTTGCGAGTCCTTCTCCGCACAGTGTACGGAGTACTTTTGCCTTCACAGTGGCGCCGTGTACTCCGTAGTGTCTCTCAAACTCGAAACTAAATGCAACTTTGGCATGGCCACTATTACTCCGTATTACAAGTACACATCCAGAAAAACAAGAAGGAAGAAATTGCTGTGCGGTCCTGAAGAGACCAGATAATAAATACAGTGCGCTCGCTCTCGACAAGCTACTCCGTACGAAAGGCCCTAAATACTGATCGTCCACCGCTAAGAACGCCCGTTTGTATGCAATTCCTCATTAGCCCCAGGTCCCATTGCTTGGTCTCTCAGCTCGCCAGGCCAGGTTAGTTTAGCTTAGTTTAATAGTAGAGAAGATTACTAGATAAGCCCAGCCATCGATACGAAAATGGTTTTCTTAGCGGGTTGCCCAAACTAGCCCGAACTGTTCTCTCGCCTCTTCTCTTCTCAGTGGTGACAAACTATTTAGTTTTACAAAATTAAGCTAATTTCATCTTCATGCATTTAAACCTTTTGGCCAACCTCTTGAACGCCAGCCAACCTCGCCCGTTGAAGCTTGTTGAAGCTTGTTGAAGCTTGTTCGGTCTTGGTAAACGGCGTTCTTGAAGGCTTTGCGTGAATGCTATGAACGACGGCATGGCAGATTTAGCAGCATCTTCCTTGCCACTGGTAACCACCCTTTGAATTGCCCGCATCATCTTTTATTTGCCTTCGTAAAAGTGCCGTATGCCCGTCGTTTCAGTTTAGATCGGCCCAGGACTATTCGCCCTGGTCAAATTGAGCCGTTGGGATGAGAGAACTGGAATTACCTGTATTCCTGAATGAATACTCCGTACACAGATCCGGCCCCTTCGGAGTCAAGTCAAGTGATGCATTTCGTCTCCTCTTGAGACAACCCTCGTATAAAACGTATTCGATTCCAGACTCGTTTAGCAACAATTACAATGTAGGGGTTCATGCAACGAACATAAAGGTCTTGAGGCCCCGGCAACAGATGTCTCCACGGCGGACAGGAACACTCCTTTCAATCATCCCACTTTGTCTTCATCACCACATTCAAGCCTCTCTCTTCCCATACCTGTACAGTCATAGCATTCAGTAAAATAACATCTTGATGCTTGAAGCTCTTCTTCCCCTTCACTTGCCCTTGTTCTGCTGTTGTCATTTCAAGAATGCCTGGAATTCCTTAAATTTCTGCAATGAACCTTCCTCAGCAGGATTCTGCGTCTCAGGCGTAGGTTCATTGGCAGAGCCCTTGTCAGTCTCGATGGCCACAGAAGATATCAAAGCCAGAAAAGCTGGAATTGGCCCGGAATATGGAGATATTTGGTGCCGGCCAAAATGAAACAAAAACGGCTTGTCAATGCCTTTCATAGCACCATGTTCCTTTAGAAGTCTACAAGATGTCATCCCTCCAGCTTCACTTGATACTTGATACCCAACCGCGAAGACCAGCCCGAGCCATAGACCCCTCGTCTTTAGTTTAGGGGGACTAGCCGGGGAAGGAAGGGTTGTCTATCATCCATTAGCCACTAATTAGCACATTTTGACAAATGAAGCGTCCTTGTCGATGTGGACTCCGTAGTTCTAGGGTGCTTGGGATTCTCGTGATGCAAACCGCTCACTCACACTCAGTCCTAGACTACTGATCCCGCCAAACATGCCTTTTTGACAATTAAAAAAAATTACAAAAATACCAAATATTTACACGACTCAGGTATTTGATCTCTATTTGATCTGTACACCTCTGCTTAGGTAAACTGGAGTGATCGGTGTCCTCCAATCTGAGGCCCTCCGACCCGATTTCGTTTACTTATTGCCCGCGAATCCCCCGTCTT
>JADHKT010000259.1:0-12432 GCA_019925285.1 Graphium sp. VPRI43844 | reverse complement strand
GTCATCTTTTCTGTTACCACTGCCTCGACAACTTTACCGATACAGCTAAGTAGCGATATTGGTCTCCATCCCCCAGCTGTCTTTAGCTGCTGGACCGTTTTGCCCGGTTTTTGTACTACTTGCAGGTTGGACCTGCGAAGCAGGTCCACATGACTGACCACAAGCTACCCCTACAGCTGGTCCCAGCTGTCCATACAATCACCACCCTCACAGCTTACCCTTATACAGCGCCTTTTAAACTCCTGTGCACCTGGCCCTCATACTTGTAGCTGGCCCTCAAAGCTGGCTCGCAGCTGGCCTTATCTTACAGCTAGCCCTCTTGTCCTCCTAGCTATCCAATTACCAACTAAACATAATATTTTTGATATTTCACTTATTATTTTATAGTTGATTAAAGTGTGTGAGGTTATGATTATGATAAGTAACGTAAATTAGATTAGGTGGGTGTTGTGAATCGCGTGGCTCACCTACTCCGTACTCCGTACGGAGTACAGAGGAATGATGGGTGAAAGTGGAGTCTCCAATACAAGTACTAACGCCGCTAACAGCTAGCTCCACAAATGTGGCTGCTCTCCACCTTTAAGTTGTAGCTTCGTTTACGGAGTAGGTTAGACTTAGGTTGACGCATGTTGCTCCAGCACGAGCTATTTCAACGATATCAGCATCTGCACTTTACTCAGAATGTCGATTTCGGTATGCGATGAATCTCTCAATATATGCCTCTTTAATATATGCCTCTAACTAATTCTTACAGTGGAAGACGTTTGATTTCTTCGACGCATCCGAAGTTCAACTCGCAGACGATAGAACACGAGCATTCCTCGACAATAACGAGGTTTCCAGCGTCTGTTCCGGCTCGGATAGCCTCTTCTTTGGAACACACGATGGCTCCATACACATAACTAACTCAGAATGGCGAACTGTTCGCAGCTTTCGCGCCTTCGCCGCTGGCTCCGTTACGCACATGATGCAAGTTGATGGGACGAGTCTTCTAGCAACAATTGCCGTACGTGCTTCTCGATCACATCTTCGAAAATGTTGTACTAAGTCAGCGAGTAACCAATAGGAAGACCTAGGATCTCAGCCTGTTTTGAGGGTTTGGTCTCTCGATAAATGGAACAAGAAACAGGACGTGCCCAACTGCCTGACAACTTTAACAATCCAAGATGGAAAAAAACAATTCCCAGTAAGCATAAACTTGGGTTTTTACGGACAGGGAAATTCTGGCAGCTAAACCAAATTATCTGTCCTAGATATCAGCATTTTCAGCGCTAGGTGATCTCTCCCAAATCGCCATAGGATTTGCCAATGGTGCTGTCGCGCTCATTCGTGGAGATCTTATCCATGATCTTGGAGCCAAACAAAGGATAATATACGAGTCAGATGAGCCTATTACTGGTCTGCAACTACGAGCCGGCACCAAGAATACCGTCCTCTTTATCGCTACTACTTCAAGAATTATGCTGCTCGATATAACGAGGAAGGGCCAGGCCCTCACACCCAAGACAGTGGAGGATACGGGTTGCGGCGTTGGGTGCATGGTAGTCGACGACCAAAATGGCAACATCGTCGTTGCTCGAGATGATGCGATTTACCTATACAACGAAGAAGGAAGGGGGATCGCCCGAGCATATGAGACGCCAAAAAGTCTCGTTACCACTTACCAAGGCTACCTTGCTCTCGTATGCCCGCCCAACACAGGGAATCAAAGCCATCAGACCAAAAAAGAGAGTCGCTTTGGTGGACCAACGAGCGAACTACTGGAGACTTCAACGTTCGCCATCCTCGAACCAGATTTAAGAATCGTCGCACACATGGAGTCTCTGGTATCTCATATTAAATTCATGTTTCAACTTTGGGGCTCTCTCTTCTCGCTTACACAGGATGGCAAAGTAAGTGCATGACCATTCTTTCGCTATCTCGACTTTGAGATTAACATCGAAGCCAGATTTCCCGTTACCGTGAGAAACCGGTTCATCAGCGCATCGATATGCTTTGCAAGAGGAACATGTTTCCTCTAGCATTGGACCTAGCACGCAAGTATGGGTTAAAACATGCCCAGCGCAGTGATATATATTGCAAGTTTGGCGACCATCTTTATCACAAGTCTGATTTCGATGGTGCAATGGAGCAGTACATCAAAGCCATTGATGTCACTGAGCCATCCCAAATTATCCGCAAGGTTGGCCGATGTCCTTTGTCCGTGTATATCATTCCATTAATCAAACAACTAGTACCTCGATACACAACGAATCCATAACCTTATCCAGTACCTTGAACAACTTCATGAAAATCGCATCGCCACCGCTGTTCATACGACCCTTCTCCTTAACTGTTACGCGAAATTGAAAGACATCAAGAAATTGGAAGCATTTATTCAGTCCCCTGGTGATTTGAAGTTCGACCTTGATACGGCAATCCTGGTGTGCAGACAAGGTGGTTACTTTGACCAGGCAGCATCTCTTGCGAAGCTTCACGGGGAGGCAAATTTAGTTATTGATATCCTGATTGAGGACTCGAAAAAGTATGACGAAGCGATAGGCTTCATTTGCCAACAAGACGCTAGCACGGTATGTAACCCCCCAAGACCCCTTTCTCGAAACTTCAAAACTAAAAGCGGTACTTACAGGTCTATTCCTCGCTTTCAAAACATGCTAGGATTCTGATTGAAAAATGCCCTGCTGCCACAACCAAACTTTTTGTGGAGTATTATACGGGAAGATATCAGCCTCGACTACATGTAGCCCACGGCGTGGCAACGGCTATTCCTAGTGACGGAACCACCAGTGCCAGTGCCATGAATGCAATGCAAAATCTGGGCAATCTAATCTCCTTGCCTTATATTACCCCGGCCCCGTCGTCACATCAGGTACAAGGGGTTGATTCCCAAACCTCTCCTGATACTTCAACTGCTCTGCGTCCAACAGAACCAGTCTCCTCCGGTCCTCTGTATTCCCATCCGCCTCCTCGAAATGCATTTTCATCCTTTGTCGGGCATCCAAACGAATTCATCTTGTTTCTTGAGTCATGTCTGGACGACCGTGGCATTTCTGAGCAAGACAGGTTGGAGCTCAGGACCACTCTGTTTGAAATGTATTTGCACAAATCAGCTGAGACGAAGGGAGAGGATCAGGACGAATGGAAGCGAAAGTCAAAGGCACTTATCTCTGGAGAAGATGCCAACATGCAAAGTTCTGCCGTACTATTACTCTCTTACCTATCAAATTTCAGGGAGGGTACCGTTCTTGTCCGTGAGCAATCGGGACTTGCTTTTGACATATTTCGCTCCTATACCTCTGTTGGGGATACGAGAGGTGCTCTCAAAGCCCTCCGAAAATACGGACATGACCATCCACAACTTTACCTAGCGGCCCTTGCGTACTTGACATCCGATGCTGCCATTTTAGATGAAGCAGGCCCGGCAGAGTTACAGCAAGTTTTAGAAAAAATTGATAGAGACGGGCTGATGACCCCCTTGCAGGTGATCCAGACTCTTGTCGATCAACCACGGTCTCAAAGCTTTGCGACCATGGGCATGATTAAGCCTTACCTTCACGAGACTATTGAGAGGGAGCGGCATGAAATCACAGCAAACCGCCGTCGCATCGCTGCCTTTCGCTCCGAAACCGACGAAAAGCGAACTGAAGTTAACGACCTACAAACGAAGGCCACCGTTTTCCAGGCAACCCGATGCTCAGACTGCGGCCATACTCTCGACCTGCCTGCCGTCCACTTTCTGTGTAAACATAGTTTCCACCAACGGTGCATAAATGGTGGCGCAGACTCCGAATCTGAGTGTCCATTATGTACGAAGGACAATGCGACGATACGAGCTCTTCAGAAAGCGCAAGCCGAAAATGCGACGAAGCATGAGTTGTTCAACGATGAACTGACGCACGGAGGGGGTTCTTTTGAAACCATTGCTAAATGGTTCGGACGTGGCGTAATAGGAGCATCAGAGACTGGAAACCTTTTAACTCCATGAATACACTCTCAAGATTGGGTAAATGCATGAATGTACAATAAAATAGCAGTATTCTATAATAACAAGTTATTCCACAATTCCACTGAACTTGACTACAAGAAAGGAGCACTGAAGGGTTAGATCATGTCTACTCCTCTTCCTTAGTCGGCATCGTCATCGTCATCGTCAATCTCGTCATCGTCTTCAGCGTCAGAGACCACCTCGCCAAGGGCTGCTAGGCGTTTCTGTTTTCAAGAATCAGCAGGAACACCAGACAGTATGCAACAATTACATCTGCTCCTTACCTTGTATTTTTCAACCTTCTCTTCCATGTCTGCAAAGACCATCAATAGGTCATCCAATTCTGTCTGGACCGCTTGTTTTGCCGCACTTAGTTCATTCAATGACGCGGTTGTCTACAAGAAAATTAGCGATTCAATGAATACTCGCTGTGCTGCTCGCACAACTGATTGGGCAAGGCGCCATACTTCCGTTAGCTTAGCCCTCGTTTCTGTGAGCTCAGTTTTGACGGTGTCTGCCAGCTTGGCTGCTGCATCTGCAACAGAGGCTTTCTCAGCAAGCTGCTTTGTCAATTCGTCTCGAACTGCCTGTGTCTCCTGTGTCCCAGTCCGCTGAGCCTTGTCGCTGTCAGTAAAAGCTGTGCCAAGGTGGTCATGGGGAAAGACTTTACCTTCATGACATCTACCTCGAGCCGGCTAATTGTGGCTCGAAGGTCTGCGATTTCTGCACCCAATCTTCTTTGGCACCTTTCGGTTTCCGCTTCGGCCTGTTTTTTGACGTATTCAACCTGTCGTTTATAATCCTCTTCCTTCTTCGTTTGGTTTTCTGCGAGATCGCTGGCGTTATATTATTAGCAATGTATGAAATCCAAGATTAGGGGAAAGCAGTACCTGAGTTGTCTAGCGTGAGCTTGCCTTAGGTTCTCCAACTGCTTCTCGGTGGCAACCTTTTGGAGCTGCATCTCCGTTTTGATTTGCCTAGAAAGGTCAATTAGTCCCGACCCGGAAGGCCGCTATGTTTCACAGCCTTTTATTTTGACGAATTGCTCTCACCGTAGATCAGTCTCCAGATTTTTCCTGTCGGCCTCGCTAATAGACCTGATTTGTGAAATCTCAAGGGCTGATTCTTCTCGAATTTTTTTGATGTCTTGTCTTTCTTGGTTAAGCTGTCTTTTACTCGACTCAATCGTGGCTTCGGCCTTAAGAAGAAGGGCGTCCTTCTCGGCTAACTGGTTTTGAAGCGAGTCAACAAGCTCCCGAGAAATGCCCCTTTGTACACCATCCGTGATCACGGACACTTCCAGATTAGGATCCTTCTCGATAGCTTTTGTCAATCGGGCATAGTTGTCCTTAAAAAAGTCAACAAAGGTGGCATCGAAAAAAACATCGGGAAGTTTCAGAGGGTGGGTCATGTCGGCCTTCTGCGGTATAACTTCAAAGTCCCTCATGAGATAATGTCGCCGGAGCCTCTTTAGTTGGTCGTGATATTTATGCTGCCCCAGCCGGGAGTTTAAAACATCGGCGAGTGTTGACCTGGGAATGGTTGAGTCCTTTGTTGAGAACTCGTAAGTCACACCAAGGAGTGCAGCACATAACCCCTTAACGAGCTCATTCTCATCAGCGGGGCCTTGAAGGACATACTGTATTAGTCGCTGCACGTTACTCCCTTCACTCAAGAAGTCGTTGGTAGCCTCTAGGTCTTCAAAAAGCCAACCCAATAGGAGCATTAAATAGGCAACTAGTATCCTAGTGTCATCGCCCCTATTCATGCCAGCAATCAAATGCGATGTGACTGTCTGTATACAGGTTACGACTTCTTCTCCATTCGACTCGTCTCCTTCACTAAGAGCTTCTGCAAGTTCTTTGGCTGGGTGGTTTTCAAAAAGTAGGTGAAGAGTAAGAACTGCAGCAAACCAGATGTGATACGGGTCGCCAGAAGCCGAGACTGGACGCGGTCTTAGAAGAATTGTCAGGACGTTGGCGGTTTCATCTCTCCCAGATCGATAGCCCTCAATTGCCCGGGTAAGGAAGTGCAAACGGACGTTCTTGTGGTTTGAGAAGTACGCCTTGAGGCACTCACAAGCGGCGAACCTAACGTCAAAGACTTGCAAGCGGTCCTCGCCAAATATTAAGTCCAATAAGCCGTCTATGATGAAGACGTCCGGTGTCGTGTTCGGGTTTGCTTGACCTAGCAGGCCTTGTCCATGTGGACTCGGAACAGAAATCTGTGCGAAATCTTCCTGGAGCTTGGCATTGTTCCTGATCATGTCCGAGCATGTCGTAAGGGCCTGAACTGCATGTAAGAAATATTGTCGATAAATCCAATCAGGGTACAAACCTCGGCCCGGATCTGCATCTCGGTACTTTGGTCGAATGCCAAGCGCAGGGTGTTGCGTAAGACTCCTTGCTTCCAGAAGACTTGCTGGTTTTGGGAAAGAGTAGGGGATCTAGGAGATAGAAATAACCGAAGAATTCCAAGAAGCGCATATATATTACGATTTTTTTGAACCTGTGCCCAAGGAGCTATGTCCTCGGTTTCTGCAATGACTGCTTGGTTCATCAAGGTAGCTAGTTGCGATATACCGCTGGATTCACGAAAAAGAGATTGATTGGATACATTCTGTCGGAGCAAATTAGCAAGTAGAATCAAGCAATCTTCGACAGTTTGGTCTCCGGAAAGAGAGCCCGCCGCCCGTATAATGGAGAATATTCGCTCGAATGCGTTTTCGAATGCCACAAGTTTTTGTATATCTGAGGACGATGGAGTTAAATTGATCAAGAGAGTCATCGCCTCATTTCGAATTGCCTCTCTCTGGTCATCTAGCATAGACACCAGCTTCGAAATGGCGAGGGGCGACGAAATTATGCATTCTTCGGTTCTCTCTGTACGGGCACCCAGTATTGCAATGAGAAGCTGCAGGGGGTAAAGGCGTGAATAGAAGTCGGTAGTATCGAGGAAACCTAAGAGGAGGGTGATGTTTTCTTGCCGTTGAGTAAACTCGTCTGCCAGCCATAGGACTACCTCCTCTGAAGTTTCGGGACTCTCTTCGTTCGGATTGAATAACATCAGCAGTGTCTCCAATGCCACCTTCACCGTGTCCACATCTTCTCCATCCCTACTAAGGCTCCCTATGAGACTTCTCAATGCCCCAGATGCTACAGAGGCAGGGAAGTCCTTTGCGAAGCTACGTAGCCCGAGAATAGCAGCTCGTCGGTCTTCGAGCAAAGTTGCAGAGCTCAGGCGACCGCTCAATGTAGTTATAGTTTCGCCAACCGATTGCTTCGCCGGAGCCGAAGCAATTGAGAACATTTTGAAAAGTTCAATCGGTCTCTCATCGAATATGGCAAGTTGGGGTCGGTGTTTTCGAGGTTGAATCTTTTCTTGTGGTCGCGCCAGTTCGGGTTGTTTGAGAAGCTATCGATTATTATGTGGGAACCTATTGGGGGCGTACAAGTACACGTAACAGTTCAATGCATGCAGGTACGGAGTACGGAGTACTTTGGGACAGCTTTTGCCCAGGAAGCTTTTTAAGCCTAATTGAGAGCATTAGTACACCAGGCCCCGCCCTTCTTGATCATGACAGCCAAAATGTCAAATTAATCCACGGAGTAATACTACTCCGTAATAGTACGTACTACATACACTACTCCGTACTACAAGGATACTTATACATTAATTGCGAACTATTCTGATAAACACTCAACCACTTTAAGCGATGGATTTATTTGCTTCATATGTTTGCACATTACATGTTCCAACAAATGGCTAACCCTTGCTATGATCCGATATGCATTTCAATCAGCCATAAACTCATTCCTGTATCTCATTGAAGTGTGATGACGAAATTGGGAAGTCATTCGACAAGATGCGCGTTTTTTGTTGAGACTGCGATTCGCTTGTGTCCATTCGAGTCTGTTCAAGCATCCTGCCAGTTGCCTCTGAGGCCACTTCCTGGCCAGCCGCGCTAACTCGCAGGGTTTCTGTCACCGTGATTGTTAAAGTTGATGTGTCTTGAGTGAAAGTGGGCACCTCATTTGTGATACCAGAACCGCAGGGGTCGATTTCATGAAGTACAGTATGCTCGATGGGGACTTTGCCAGCCAGCTTAGTATCCGTTGACTGGATGTCGCTTGTAGGTTTTGAAGGGGTTGTAGACTCAGGACCAGGCTGCGAAGAGCCCTGCAAAGCTATAAAACCGACGACAATACTCAGAATCAAAATAGCGATATTCTTCCCATCGCTGAGAAGAATACTTGACGCCTGGATGAGCAGTTCAGTCAGCGTGGCGTCCTGTCGCACGGCATTGTGTACACTTTGTTGGCTGTGTTTCTCGCTCTGGGGGTTCTGTTGCGTCGAGAATGCCTGCCGTGGTGGGTCTGGCACAGAGGGAGGTTGATCCAGTTGAGCCATGGTTGAAATATAAGAGTCACACTGTCGTTCCTGGTGAGTGTGGGAGTCACCATAGATTTCACGAAGACGTTCTTCATCCCGGCGGCGACGGTCTTCTCCTTCGAGATAATCCAATCCCACGTCTTCTGACGTCGGTTCTGCCATATCCTGAAAGGCCTTTGGGGTATCGCCGAGCTTGCTACCCAAGGTCGAAGTTTCGACCACAGTGGATTGAAGTTGGTTAGCCAAGTGGCTGAGCTCCTCTTGAATACCGGGATCAACAAGGGGTTCGATCTCGACATCAACTCGTTCCATCTCTTTCCAACAAGCTTCCCACGCACCGGATCGCATAAGTCCATTGCTGGCGTACACTTTGATACGGAAAATCTTGCGGGCCCCAATGGTATCAGGCCTTATTCTGATGCTGTTCTGACAAGTTGTGCACCAGTGCGTGTGGCCAGACACTTGTGGAGTGGGCTGACTGGAGCCATATTCATCCTCGTCGCTATCACTGTTGTCCCCTGGAAAGCTCCCCTGATTGGATGCGCCTATATAGTGACCACATTCTAGGATACGGGCTCGGTGGTGTACGGGAAGGTCAAGGGCTTCCAGTAAACGTTCCTCAAGAATTTCGTAGTCATTCTGTGGGTGTGGTATCAACACTCCCCTCTCAAGGACGGTGTCACCCATGCGGTCTTGGACCTGGTGCCATACCTCTCTTAGTGATTTCAGTTTCTCGTCCAGATCCCGTGTCTCCACAGATTGAAGCATAGAACCCCAGGCCCAGCGGAGCGGTAGTAGGGTTACATGTAGAAGGACGAGGGGCGCAGCTTCGTTATTATGAGACTTCAGGCGTGGTGGGGTGGGCCGTCCTTTTGGTGAAAATTGAACACTCGAGTGCGTTGCTGGGCTACCGAGTCTCGAGATAGTCGGAGGAACGTGGCGTTTGTTCGAGAGGGGTGAGTTGTATAAAGAGGCTGGCGGAGATGACATTTGTAATTCTCGAACCGCAGAAGGTGTTCTGAATGGGACTCGAGGTGTACTGCGAGATGAGACGATGACGCTCTGGTCGTCGTACTGTGACATATTGGAAATCCGTCGAGCATTAGATTTGCCCATAAAGGTTGCATTTTCTTCTCTATCCAACAGGCTTTCATCTGACACAGGCTCGGGAGATGAAAGAAGGCTTCTTGGGCTCGAAGGGCTGAATACATCATCGGCTTCATTATGCGAACTCGAGTCACCAGCCTCCTCTCCTTTGTAGCTGAATGGGGAAGGTGATACGGGCGAGTTAGAAAATGGCTGTCTCCCAGTATCATCATTATTGCCTGTGTATTGTTGGGGGTCTCCGTGAGTCGAGCCCCGTTCGGTTTCGGCAATCTCGGGCATCACTGGGCTAGATTCGAGATTAATGTAGGCTTGACTGCCGCTCTCTCGATCTCCTTGTAGTATGCTGATCTCGTCGACGTTCTCCCGAGGGCTGCTCGGCTGTACAGCCGCCTTAGATTTAAGACTGTCAATACTAGTGGTGTCTAAGGCATTTCTGTGATGAGGACCGTGTGGTTCCATAGGCATAATTTATTGGGTTTGGTGTGCGAATGAATGTTGGAATCACGCTAGTGTAGTATGGTTTGAAGATCGAAAACGCTGGTGTTGATTGTAGTTCATGAAAGAAATATTAGGAAGTGAGACAGACCTTGCTTGTCAACATGCTAGATTGATTGATCAGTGGAGTACGCGACTCGCTTTGGGTTGTCGTGCTGTCATGGCAACCATGCGAATGAATGAATATTGACGTGCTTACGTGATCGTATGCACTTGTCTATCTAACTAGTTTATTAGTTGACTCCGTAGTAAATACATTCGCGGCCCACTGAAGCGCACACAGCCCTTTGTAAGCGCGTAAATAGTTCCAATTCAATTCAATTCCAAATTCGCAGCCCACTGGGCCGCGGAGTCTAATTGGTCAAGGGGAAACCCTCAATTGGGGAGGAAAACCCCTCTCGTACTTTCTTGGGTAAATTTGCCTAGAAGATACCCTCTGGCCAGGGCCTCCGTTGGGTAGAGATATGTGCCCATGTCATTGATACACATACTTGTACGGAGTATTACATGTACGTAAATACGTAATAATAGGTATGGTTAGTTCGACAGCTAAAGTGATTGATTGGTCTAGAGATTCCCCCATTATGTTCCAGATCCATATCCTAGTTTTTTTTTGACGATGCTTGTAGTTTACATCCAAACGACGTACAGGGTAAGGTATGAGGGAGCTCACCACCAACTCCAATCTATATGTGAAGAGACACCTAAAATATTACATACAGGTCATCCGAATCGTCGACTCGGTTGACGGAAAATAACACGATGTGAAAAGAGAGGCAAGGGCAGGTATGTATTTGAGGAAGAGCCCCGGTTGTGGATAAGGGTGGGAATGGGATCACAGCCTAAACCCCTTATTTGGCGATTTCAACACCACCGGTCGCACCAAGAGCCTTTTTAAGATCACCGTAAATGGCGAACTGGAAGGCGGTCAAGGTTCCAACCATGAAGAGACGTGCGCCGATTCCGGTGTAAGAGCCCCGAATGCCTAGCTCCTTGCCAATCTTGATGAGACGGGTCGTGGTTCCTTCACCCGGGAGTGCCTTTGTCTTGTTGATTTTGGAAAGCATGGTGTCGGCGGGTTGCGAGACAATAGCAGCAGCGAAACCAGCAATCAAACCGGCGCCAAGGTTAGCCAAAGTTTGTAAACCATCCGACATTTCCTGCTTGGGGTATTGGCGGAAGATAGCCTCGGCGACTTTCTCGTAGACCTGTCAAACTTAGCATTGGAGTTTTGAACCAGTGGGTTTAGCCGAACTTACCACAAACTTGGTCATTGTATAGGGGATTTGTTTGAACAGAATCTGCAATTGATGTCAGCCACCGGTTCATTTTTACTATTCCACTCTCATAGTATCAGAATCGCGTCTACTCACTGGGCCGAATCCAGAGTAGAAAGCACCAATACCCTCAGTCTTGAGCATTTTGCTGAAGCCTCCAATGAGACCGTTCGCATATGTAGGCTCAGAGACTAGACGAATACGGGTGGCTTCTAGGGGGCAGAGTGCGATATCGGCAAAGAATTCACCGGCTGCGGATGAAGCGAGGTAGACAGCAGTTCGGTTGTTTGAAGCGGTCTCGTAACCAAGTAGGTTGATGCTCTGTTGCTTGAAGAATTCGTATCCGCCAAACTTGAATGCACCCTGAAGGAAATAACCAGCGGCAGTAGGGCCAAAACCTGTTAGGAGCGCACCGGCGCCTTCATTCTGGATAACTTGGCGGAAACCGCCAATCATGCCCTTGTTGTAGGTGACCGGATCGAGCTGAATTCGAGTCTTGACGCTGGTGTATGAAGTTCGTTAGTTGAGATCACCATAGCTGGCAATGTGGTGGGTTGAATGGCTGGCCCAGTTCGGGGCCTCATTGTGCAGATGCGGGTATATCAATTGGAGTTGAACACTCCTCGGGCAAGCGGGGATACATCATATACATACACATCGACGGGAGTAAGAGCACCGTGTGTCACTGAACAGCAGAGAGCGCCGGCAAGCGCAAACTTGGAATATAGGGCCAATCCGGCCGAAGGGGCCTCAACTTTGGGTGCTGCTTGTGCCATCTTGAAAAATCAGGTATTGCCGTAATTAAGATAAAAAGTATAGTATCTGGTGACTCGACGATGGAAGAAAGAACTAAGGAGTATCAATTAAGATCTTGGTGAATTGTGGTGCTTCGTCACGTTTAACTTCGGAGGACACCCTGGAAAGAACTTGTAGGGGAAAAAAAAAAAGTTGCGACCTTAGAACCGCCAATAATGGGAGAGAACGTTTTTGATCTGAGTAAATTAACTGGCTGGGTCGGGAACAACCGGCTAATGATTATCCGACTATTAACCGACTACGGAGTATTTATGGCGATTCATAGGATGAATCAGCGCAACCACGCTGTGCGAGCACACTGCTGAGAGACCATAATGTGTGTATTGTGTGTCTCTCCACCCTGATCTCCGCGTGTGCGAG
>JADHKT010000258.1:1658-12804 GCA_019925285.1 Graphium sp. VPRI43844 | reverse complement strand
GCATACAACTAGTTCGGGTGGAAACATTAGGTTTCCACCCAACCCACAATTATTCCTAGCTTAGCTTAATAACAACAACAAGTTCACCCCAATAGACCCAGCCCTTCGACACTCGAGCCTACTCCGTACCATAGGCCGAGATGTCGAAGAGTAGTACTCCGTATTTAACCAAGGAAAACCCGTTTCCGGGAAGAAAAACCTATTACGTACTCCATTCGACTCCATTATGGAAGACGTTTTATGGAACCCCACGGTACATGTAGACCTAACCCGATAACTACATAACCCCAGGTTTCTTCAAGCAGGGTCTTTCAGCTGTGACCAGCTGTGACCAGCTGATGAGACTTCTCCAACCCTGCTGGAGAGTTGCTTACCACGAGGACATTGCGTGAAATCAATACGAAGTAAACTACTTCGTACTCCGTACATATTATTACTCCGAACTTGCACTCAGAAGTAATGTCATCTTATCTTTGTCCATTCCTAGTACCCCGTACTTTCGGAGAGTTTCTCGGATTACACAACGTTGCCATCCAGAGTCCATTTTATTATGCACAATCTTTCCATGGTAATAACACACCACACCATAGAGATCCAGGTTCTTCAAGACAACCTTTAACTGTTCGCCATTCCATGAGCCAAACACCACCTCTCCTTACAGCCTTACAACGTAAAAGTAGAGGAAATCTCCTTTTTGATACCCCGACAATCCGAATCATCGGGACATGTACTCTCCCCTGTCTCCAATCTTCCCCCGCAAGACATTAACCCAACGATGACCTCTGCACAAAACTTAAAAAGATAATATACCCTCAACCCATACTCTCCCACAAGGAGTATGAAGTAAATCATACTCTAACTTTAAATCGTTTACCCTTCACCCAGTTACATCGCCTCCCCTAATAAACATACTCCGTAGAATGCACACCCCTTTCCACTTCTGGTACCGACCCTCCATGTTCTAGATTGTTTGCTTGTCCAGGGGTGAATCCAGCAGAATCCTTCCTGTGCTGGTATCATGGGAATGAATACCCAAAAGACCCCCATTCGGGAAGATCTATACATCTCCCGTGCTCTCGCGTGCTCACCCATGTCAAAAAAATAGTAGTAGTTTCCCGGTGTAATCATTTCCCCTGCTTTTCGCTTGAAGCATATTGAACCAGATTAGCTCCACATCGCTAAGTCTCCAGTCACCATGCAACGATGCTTTTGCTGGATTAACCGTGTTTCACGACACCTCTTAACCATCCAAGAAGGCATGGTGGGTGACAAAGTAGAATGATAATTTTTCTATAATTAAGCCATTGATTGATAAATATTATTTATACTGCAACCATTCTGATCCGCCTTTTGTCCCTTCCTTCGAGTAAATATGCATATAAACTCCAGATGATGTAATATCGTCAAATCCCAACCCATATTAAGCCTGATTGATTAGCCATTATTGATTGCCGCTACCAGAAATCGGAAAGACGCCCTTTTTAAACACCAATCTTGTGATGTCAAAGACCAAATATCACTAAACTCCTCATAACCATCCAAAAGGTTACAGATTTGTACCATGGACCGACCTGGAGCCATGCCAAGAGGACGTTGAAACAGGAGACAAGAAGAAGACAAAAAAAAAAAAGGAAAGAATGGGATAACAAATGACTTCGAGGGCCATGGTGCGTGCACTCGGGTCCATCTTTTCTGTCGACCCAGCATTTTCAGCCCGTCATCGTGGGCCCAAAGCCCTCGAGATCCCAGTTATTGCCCATTCGAATAAGCTTTCTCTTGAGCCCATCGCCAATACGGGTGCTTACCCCCTGGTCAATAGAAGTTAGACCGTATGATAGCAATAGCGAGGGCTTATCAAGCGTGGCGGTACTTCCGTCCACCAACGTAACAATAGGTATGCCGTCGCCCGTCCACAGATACGACACCATTTGGGGGTCTTCTGGCATTAACTGGTCGATTGCCACGACATTGCTCATTGGAGAACTTGGTCCTGAACTTGTGGGGGTCCGGACGCCAGGGGTAGACTCTGCCGATGTGGCAGGTGATGCCGCCCGTGGTGGCGACATTTGGCTCACCATTGGCGAGTGTGTCACGGACTGTGGTTGGTTCTTTTGCTGGCTCCTCGTAGCCGCCGAGGATGTTGTTTCTGCTCGAGAAATGCTGTCCACCCAAATAATCAATACCGCCCGATAGATGGCGGCAGGCCACCAGCAGGGACGACGTTCCGTAGGCATAGCTTTCACAAGCCGGAGAACTTGTCCGCAGTGGAATATTGCCTCTTGCCGATTGTAGATGCAACGCTTATGGCGGAGGGAAAGGCCCCATTGAGATCCATCCCATCCCTCTTTTCGAGCTAGACGTTCAACCTCGGAGAAGTTGGTGACGGCGTTCAAAGATATGAGGTGATAGAGAATCAAATTACAGTGCGTGACCCCGCATTGTGTATTTTCTTTAGAGATTGCAATCGACAAATCATACCACTTTTGCAGGAGGCCTTGGACCTCTTCCATTCGGCACATTGTGCTGGCCTTGGTCACTGGTGTGGATGTAGCTCGCTTCGTGGAGAGAACATCCGAGAAGCAAGAGAGTGTCTGTCGTAAGTGCGATAATAACGACTGAAGAGGATGCAAAAGGAGGCGCATATGATACGGTGACAATGTCTCTTGGCGTTTTGACAAGTTGTCGTGGAGGAAATCTTGGAAAAGGTCGTAAAGCGAAGGCATAGGCACGGAGCCGCCCGGTGCCTTGGAGTTGGTGTTAGGTGTGGCACTGTAGAATGCCTGTGCATTTGTGAACCACTGCTGTGCGTTCTTTGACATCCAAAGCTTCTCCGGGCATGGGAGCGGGCATTGGATATCCGTGATTGAGAGGATTGGACCAGTGTCGTGGAACAGACTGAGCTCCTGGTCTACCATGACCCAGTTATAAACCAGCCTACATCATCCAACCGACCAGTATCAGCATGGGTACACACTAGAGAGCTATCTGGAGTGTCTCAACACGTACCTGTTCTGAAGTTCTCTTTGTAGCCAAGAACGCCACTGGAGCTCGGAAGAGGCTGGGTCGTCCAATGTTGGAACAATATGAGCTCGAGGCTCCAGCATCCCAGCATGTTTCAACATCTATAGACAAGTCAGACACATTACGATCCCCTCTCTGGTATCTTCGTCAACTTACCGACAAATACATGCCACGCTGGCCCATAGCAATGTCCATCAGCCACTTGTCACCGCTCCAAGCCCCCAGAATGGTGAAAAGCAAAGCACAACGAATCGCCACAGGATCGGCACAGAATTCAATATTCTTCTCAATAATGTCGAAGAGTGAGATGCGGCACGTCTCAGTCAATCCCGCAGCCAGGTATCTCGCCTCGGCCATGGGGACGGCTGACGTGCCCTGAGCAATCATCAGCAGGACGAGGAGAGTAGAGGCTTGATCATTGCTCAGCATCTCATTCGGGTCCACACAATTAGCAATCACTAGGGTATAGTAGAACGACAAACTCCTAACATAACTTCGCAGGAAGAATTCCAGCGTCTTGTTCGGTGGTAGAACAATGAAGTTGAAGTTTCCGGGGCTTGGGTAGGCTGCTTTTGCATAGCCGTTTAGACCCCCTCGGTGAATCTCGAGAGCCTTGTGAAGAAAAGACTGTGTGATGGCTAGCATCTTGTCACGAGTACGAGGAGTCATGGGCACAACTGAAGCTAGGTCAGAGGCATCCCATTCGACTTGTTCCAAGTACTTTTCTAGGGAGTTCCATGTTCCCTCTTCCTTTGACTTTTGTTCCAAGCACTCTAAATGCACAATTGCGGTTCTTGGGCAGGTGCCAGAAAATATGGGCGGGTTGCATCTTGCTAATGGCCAAGCTGTCTCGGCAGCAATCACTACCTCGAATTCTGGAATCATGGCCTCTCCCAAGATTCCCATTCGCGGCTCAACGGGCTTGGTCATACTCTCAAACTCCCCCCCAGAGAGCACACTGGTTCTTCGAGTTTGTACAGAAACCCGCGAGGACGTAGTTGTCATGGGTTCCGAACCACAAGACATGTCACCCAACTGCTCTGTAAACGGCGGTGTAGGCAAGGGCATATCGGTTCTGGTGAAAGGTAGAGTGTTGGTGTACATGTCTAGTTCCATTGGATAGTCTGACCACATGAGAAGGTCCTGGTATGTTGTCTCTGGTGACACGAATTCTCCTCCCAACGGTATGAAATCCTCAAGCCCTTCGTTCCTATTGTGCGGAGAGGGGAACGCATCCGGGCTGCTTTGTGTCTGTGTCGTTGAAGGCGAAGATCTCAGCAAAGGATTATCTGTTGTCATCCTTGGATCGATAGTAACCACGGGCGAGGCCGTAGGGGAGGTCTTCATCGAATCGCCCTGGGTCTGCTGTTGCAACAAGGAAGGATCAAGATTCATATATGGAACCTGAGGAGGATGTGGTGTTTGTGCTACAGTAACAGGTGGTGGCGGCTGCTGCTGCTGCTGCTGCTGCTGCTGCTGCATAATGTTGTGTTGGTATGCAGCGTTGGCCTGTGCTGCTCGTACGGCGGCCTTCGAGGACCTGCGGGCAAATCGAGCCGCACATGGGAGGTTCTTTTCCGCGCATCTCGAGCATGGCACTCTCTTATCGCAGCCGGTCTTTGCATTCGCACAATTCTGGCAGGCTATTGGGGTTCTTCCAGCAACGGTGGGTACGCTTCCCGGGAGGGGTTCCATGGGGTCTCGGGCTTCGTGGTAGGTCGCATGGTGTCTTTGTAGGAGGTCCCTATCCCCGAAGATACATTAGTCAATGGACCACTCGAGAGGAGCACATGTGCGACAACTTACCTCCTGGCAAACGATAACTGGCATGCGCTACACCTATGTGGCTTTACATTGGTATCTAAAAGAATCACTTGTCAGTGGGTGCCAACACTTGATTGAACCAGAAGCAGGAAGGTGCAGGGGAAGCAGATGCACTTTGTGAATACTACTCACGACTTGGTATGTGCCTTTCAAGGTGCTCCTTCCTCGTAAAGGACTTTCCGCAATACGCACAATAGACCATGATGCCTTCCGATAATGGGAGGTTCAAGTCGGGAAACGAATGGATGAGCAAGGTTGGAAGGAACGGCCAAGGAGTGAGAGAGGGCCCTTTCCAGCCAATTCGCTCTATTGGAACTGCTTCCTAAAAGCAAACACACGAGTTAGAAAACCAATTGGCCTGATACGTCGCTGCCCATGTACTATCATCGGAGGGATATCGCAGCAAAGGGCGGGTGCCAATGCAAGGTCGGCTTACGGAGAATAAAGGATTGAGAGATATGCTGCAAGGATCTGGAAGTAGGGCCGAGTCTTCAAGTTGATGAGGGGTCGTGGCAGTAGAAGACGTGGGCAGAGATCTCGGCAGGGTTGCTTGCAATAAGAGGTGTCGACCCTGGCTACAAGGGAAGGGGGCACGTCGTATTGATAAGGAAGTTGGGGCAAGGATGGCAGGGTAGTATGAGGTGAGACGTAAAGTAGTTGCGTGAGGGGAAAGATTGCTGGGTAGATGAAATGAGGAGAGGAACCGCAAGGATGAAATAGTGAGGGGTCGACAGGTGAAGTTATACAGACCCAGAGACGGATGACAGGCACGACAGGGACGGACGACGGTTTCGGCTTAGGTGTCGGTCGTTCTTCGAGGATGAAAGTGTCTCTTGAGCGCAGGTGATCCAGGTGTTGTCTAGAAGTGATATGCTGCGCTCTCAAGAAAAGAAGACGGTGGAATGTCTACGTGAGATGAAGAGGGGAGAAGGGGTCCAGAGTCCTTAGTGGAAGCTTCGAAACAAGCGGACCCTCAAGTAATAAAGGACTTTCTCAGCAGAGTTGATGAGCTCTGGGCAGTGAGACATTCGGGAAGGTGTAGGGTGAGATTTAGGGATTTGCGTTTCGAGACCGACTAGCGGCACCGCAGAGGAGATGATTTCAGGTCTCCACGCGCGCAAGACCCGTTCTGACTTAGATAATGGATGGGACGGAGAAGGAGGCGAGCTGGTGTGAAGAAAACGCCCGGGGGGGATGTGAAAACAGAAGAGGGGGGGGTGTATGTCTGGAGAAGTGACAACGTTATTCTACAGGACCGTCTAGACCAAGGTATTGGGGCGAGCCGAAAATAGATCAAAGATGTGTGTATATAAAATTCGGAGCAACAGACAAGCCAAAGGGTCAAAAAAAAGCCGCCTACTTTGGCGTGTCCGGAGAACTGTTTTTTTTGTGCAAGATGGAAGACAATTCGATGGGATGTTGTCTTAAAAGGAGAGTGGACGGGATCACTCGAGGGAGAGACTGGAAAGTGATCAGACTCTCAATGGATATAAAGACACAAGAAGAGAAATAAACCAGTTCAGCTCCTGCCATCCATGTAGCAATTGGCCTCAGCGATTATGCCAGGATTATAATGCGTTAGACCAGGTTGCCAGCAAAGCGAGGAAGTGAGGTCGCAAATGTCATGTACGAATGATTCCCCACATGCAAGGCCAATCTCACCCTCTACCAATATGCAAGGGTGCAGCGCCTGGTACAGTGTAAAAGGACTGCCGTGACGGTGGGGAGAGAAAGAAAGGAAAGATTAGGTATACCCATCAAGGAGGGTACGGAAGGAAGGAACCGGGCTTTGATAGGCTGTGTGGGAGGGTTGAGTGTCGACAAATGTCATGTTTGTGCAGCCTGGTACGAGATGTAAATATCTGGCTGGGCCGAATGAGAGAGAGAGCGTGGGTGTGTGAGAGAGTATGTGAGAGTGTGTAGCCCCCAAGCCCCCAAGCAAAGCGGTCTAATACTCCGTGCTACGGCTAATGCCCGGTCCCGTTCCAGTGTCACCGCATCTCTCAACTTTTGAGTTAAAATACTAGGGAAAAGAAAAACAACCTGCTCATTGGAGTGTTGAATTACAACCCAAGGAAAATGGCGTAGGCGTACTGCCTCCAGTACGAGGGTAACAAACAGGATGGGCTGGCTCGACACGAGAAAGCCAAGAGAGGACATAGAAAATCCCGATCTCCATGTTTTCCTGGCTCGGTTGTACTTCGACTACAAAGTACTTGTGCAGGAGTCGGTTGTACATGGTAGATGGCGCGTGGCGGACGGCAAGATGGTTCAAATGAGAGCAGTCTGGAAATATCGGTACTAGTGTCTATGCGGTGAATGTGGAACATAGACGCCTCAATTACAATTGCTCTTCTTTTGTTTTTGTCTCTCTCTCTATCTCTTTATGGCTGTTGTTTTCCTTCTTCTTTATCTCTGTCGAGTTGCTACGATTTGCTTTTTATTCCTTTATGCACCCTTTGGATCTAGGCACCATGGTGGCAAGATGTGGGCCATGACGAGCAGTCGAATTGTTGAGAGGCGGGTGGGAAAAAGAATGAACGAAGAGGCAGGGGATGGCAACCTCGAATATGGCTCGAATTGCGCCAGGTCTGATGAGTACGGAGTATTAGATGTCAAAGAAAGAAGAGCAATCGAAGGAAAGCAAGCCCATTTCCACTCTTTTGCAACAAACGACGCGTGACGTTTTTTTCTCTTTTCTTTCCTTTTCTCTAAACCTTGGGAGGGGTGTGAACTAGTACGGGGTGGGGTGTATCTATCTGTCACAAAAGCTTCCCAACGAGAAATCGTGCCTCCTCGCTTTCCTCTTGTTTTACGGAGAATTTCTCTTTACTTTTTCAGTCTCTATCTCGAGAGAGCTTGCCTCTTTATCGGGACCAATGGCTCGCTGTTTGGACAAGTCAACTGAATAGGGATGACTCTACTAGTGCTCCGTACTCGTACCCGTTCAGGGAGGAACCTGGGCTGAATATGAACCAGAAATTGAAGGAGCTACCTTCCTCCTCTTCCCAAGTAGATCAGACAGAAAGTAACCCCTTTACTAGATACACAAGCAAATGGACGGCGTCTGTGTCCTTTTCTCTTCTGCTCACGATGAGCGAGTTGTGGCGATTATTCAATCAACGGAGCAACTCCAGCAACTCCAGCAACTCCCTTAGCTTTATTTGTTCCTCTCATTACTTAGTAGACCCGTCTTTCAGTCAGCCATCTTTACCCACCACCGCCAACCCCTCATTGGGGGCCCTGACTTGGACACCCCCCTGCACTCTGCACTGGACGCTGACGAATGGATGGGTTCGTAAAGCCCTTACGTTGAACAAGGTTAGCATTTATTACTAGGGCCGTGATTCACCAGTATGTATTGGTGCTTCTAGCTGCGGCTTTACTGATCGATGAGCCCACCCCTCACACTCTCCCCCCTCACCCCACTCAATTGGCTTCGGTCCTTTGCGTGGTGATGTTTGCATCGCACAACCTCTCGGCTCAAACATGATGCAATTCTTGAATTTTCATAAAGTGATCAGGCCGAAGTAGAGCTGAGCATGTTGCAGCAGCGTATATTGAAACCATTCGCCTCGTCTTGTCTCTTTCGGTAGACTTGGCCGACCCCAGGCCTCGAGTGCACCACGGTGAATGAAAGACCTGAGAAGATTGGCAGCCTACTCGCTTGTGGCAAGCCACGTTTCTTACGCGCTGGATATTTTCTCTTTTTTCGATTCTTCTTTGTTGGTTCTCAGGCATCAAGAAGCCGAGCCCTCCCCACAGCGCGCCAAAAATCTTAAATCTTACTCCAGGGCACACTGCTCTCGCCTTCCCCGGCTCGTCGGGAGTGAGATAAATCGCCTATTGAGTTCCGACCTACTCACCCAACTCGGCATACCATCTCCTGCATGGCGTCCACTATTAGCACACCGAATGTGATATTTGTACAAAGTACTCGGTACCCATTGCCGAACATATCATGCTTTGCCATGCGACATGGCTACACTCTGTGTGTAGAATATGCTTGCAGCTCAAGAATATCAAATATAATAGTGCGAAACTGGAATATGACAGCCAACCCGCCAACCGCCGCTACTAAGTCTTTGGGCTTTGAGTAACCCGGTCTCTCTTGGCACATTCTGGAGGAAAATCAAACGCGTCACTGCGAGCCTACCTGCACCCATACAAGTAAGTTCTCTGATCAAGGAACGCCCCTGGTAAAAGAGGCCAGTGATGCAGGTAGTCGCCAACTGACAACGAAGAGAGTGGTGTGGAGCACTCCCGACAAAGGTCTTTGTCACTTAAGTGGCCAAGCCCACACAGCCCCAAGTTGTGCATACTTGCATGCAGAGCGAGCGCTGGCCGGTGATGGGAGATACTGCATATTCGTATTTACTTTGCACACATGGCCCGATTTGGGAACTGATGTTCGACTGTGGTTCTTTCCCTGCGTGAAGCCCGTTCATTTTCCTCGGGGCTTGACTGAAATTGAACCACTTCGGGCTCCTCTCTATTGACAAACGCACCGACTCAGCGCCATCCCTTTGGTTGTAAGCCCCGATGTTGGTGTATTTTGTCAAGGCTTCTGGCGTACCCCAAGGGTATTGACTTCACCTCGCTTCGCTCTTGACGTACTCAAGTTGGTGAAAGACTCAGGATAGCCCGAATCACCACATTTCAAGATCGGCAGTGGTGCTTTACTCGAGGGTCTGTTATGGCCGGGGGGCCCCTGGCTTCACCGAGCCGTGCATATATGGCCGCGCCGGTGGGGTGGCTTTAAGCTGTACTAGCGTGCCCCACTAGCTAGTTTACCCCTGCCCAGAAAAATATGGAGTAAGAGGGCCAGGACAGAGGTCATTCCAAGTGCTCCCAAGTGGCACCAAATGGCTTAAATTGACGGGGGCGGTCTACTCACAAGACAATCGGCCAGTTAAAGCAGACGTTGGAATTTGGAATATCTTCTAGGAACACTTCAAGCATGCATTGTTTTCTGGCCAATCTCGTGTCACTTTGGCCCTCCTCCCCAATATGCCCTCCCCCCTCTCCTCCCCTCTCCTCTATCTGCAAGAAACAGTCAATTAGAATGGTGGCTGCCAGGCTCCCGAGTTACAGACGATAAGGCAGATTTGAGAGCGCGTGGGTATAATAGGTTGGGGTACGGGGGGGCAGCATGTATGGTTTGACTGCAGCAACACACTTTTCCTTTGGTTCTGCCACCGCCCGCCACTCACTCTTTTTATCCGCCCCCTTCGATACAAAACCCCCAACCACCAGTGCCAGTGCATGTATTTAGTCCCCTGTGCGACGTACGACGGTAAAAATAGCCCTGTTATCCAAGGGACAGGTAAAGGACAATACAGTGTCTCGCGACGGATGGGGCTGTACCTTGAAATTTCTCGAAATGCATGATTTTTTTTTTCGTCTTTGTTTCTAGTAGCTATGTCAAGAAGTACCTACAAAATGCATCGAGCTCACCCACAGAACGTAGCCAAGGATGTGAATCTGACGTGGACTCTTGGGAGCTTCCTTGGCCCTAGCTCACCATCTCAACCAACATTTAAAAGGGCAATGTCGAGCAAAGAAGGAGGTGATAAAAGGAGCGATGAAGCATTCTTCGGGACCGAGGTCCTGCCCGACTGGAACTCTGGAACTGAAGCCTGCATCATCACCATCGGCGTGGCTTAACCAGCGGGCTGAAAAACAAAAAAGTGTGTAAGAGGGATAAGGAGAGCATATGGTAGGTTGCTTCGGACAGACGTGTATGCAAGGTGATGGAGAAAGGCGGGGCGGGAAGAACAGGAAAATATACTCCATAAGATATGAGGGAAAAAGCTAAGCTCTGTTGTTTTGGGGGGCCTAATGACATTGGATGGGCATGCACAATGGCGCCTAGGGTCGAGCAGGTATGCCCGACTTGATGTACAATTCCGGTGGGTGGAAGCTCAGACCTCCCAGATCGGGACCTGGGCGTTTCCCTTGACTATTTTCATTGTGTGTTTTTTTTTTTTTTTTTTTTCCTTTTTTGGTCCTGTGGCTATTTATTTGTTGATTTCGTGGTGAGACATATGATGAAAGACCTGTTGATTAGATTTCACTTTATTTCCCCCCAGGGATATCAAATCGGCCAATTTCAACATGAACCTAAGTAGTAATCTTGATCGCCGTTGGAGAAAGTCAGCCCATTGCCATTGTTGAGAGGTTTGGGTTTGCCAACTGGAAGCAGGGGACAGGCTGTAAAGGGGGGGGGGGGGGGGGGGGGGGGAGGAACACCCCAAAATATGAAACCAAACACAAGGGGGTTTAGGCTGGGTGTTTTTTG
>JADHKT010000257.1:0-12853 GCA_019925285.1 Graphium sp. VPRI43844 | reverse complement strand
GCACAGACCCTTGTAGTGAGCAAGAAGTAGGACTTCGCAGCGAACTACTCTTCGCATTTCAGTGTTCTCGTTGGTCCGCGCTAACTAGCCGGTCGAGCACGTATCCTGACAATATCGTGCCACAAGAGTTCCAGACTTCCATCGCGCTCGTTAATGTTGAGGGGCAGCCACACGTTCCGACTCTCCCAGAGCGTTCGCGAGTCCCACTGGTCACCCATATACAGGTACGTAGTTTTCCTGGTGCCCTTGATTCTCCAAGAGAAACCAGATTGTGTACTGAATGTACGTGTGTAGGCCGGGGCGACGAAGAAGGGCTGTGACCAGGGTCCTTCGAGCTTGTCGGCTCGGAGAGCAACGACATCTACCGAATGTATCGGATCAGCAAGCCATATACGCTCTTTTTCAGAGGAGAATTATCTAGCATTGTCATACTGTTCGGGCGATAACCTGTTTTGTGGCTCATCAGAGCAAAATAACTCCTTTCCGTCTGGATAATGGTCGGTGCTTCGAAATCATATTTGTTGAACCGGAACGTAACCTCTTCGACGTCGGTTAGATTACTATTGAATTTACTCAAGTATACGTCGCGTCCCTCGACGGAATCGCCATTAGAGTAGAGCGCATAGGAATAACCCGTCTTATAGTCAGTGAAAGCTCCAAAGTCTTGCGACCAGTTTCCCATGGGAGACTGAACATGGTGGAATTTGTAAGGACCGGCAATGTTGTCGGATGTTGCGAGGCCTTGCACCAATTTGCTGTACTTGGAATCATCGGCGTGCCACCACATCTGAATGAACGTCAATGGTCAATATATCATTTGCTCTTAGGCGGCAAGGCGGGTAATCAATCGTACGTGGTACTGTTTCGTTTCCTCGCTATAGAGCACCTTGGGCCGCTGGATGATGTTGTGCGGCGAGATCCAGTCATGGCCCTCGACGGGTTCTATTAATCAAGATATCATTAGCCAATTCGATCATATTGGCGTATTGGCCTATTGGCATATCGGCGTTGGCGTCTTCGAGTTTGTCCCCGAATGCCTCCCAAAAACATATACCTAAAGCTAGGCCATGAAACTTCCATGTCGCAAGGTCATCGGAGCTATACACGGAAATGCCACCGCCTTCTTCCTGGCCTTGAATTTTGTACTCGCCAAACCAGTAGAAACGACCGCTCTCCCGGTCGACGCAAAGTCCTCCGGCATGAGCATTAAAAATGTTCCCGTCTGTATCCCGCCAGCGAGCTCCGGGAACGATCCACTTGGCCGAGACGCACATGGCTGCTAGCAAGAGGGAAAACTGGTTTGAGAGTAACATTGTTGAACAAGTTCGGATTGATCTGCTTTGGAAAGAATCTCCGTTGTTTCAATCAATTGAAGGATTATCAGCTCGGTAAGTTAGAAACAGACTCTTTGCAATATGGAAGTTCGGGCTATTATGCAGTTCAATTTATAGTGTAGTTCTAACCTAACAGATAGTGATTCTCGGCCCATAGACATTCACACTGAATGAAATGCAACAACACCAAGGACCCGGAAAATGGGAAATGGGGAAAAGCTCACCCCGAACTGCGGGTAGAAAGACTTAAGCTACCCCGGATTTCAATCTGCATTTTAATCCACCAATCGCTAAAGGCAATCCAAGACGGGGAATGTGTGAACAGCGGGTGATCTTGATTGTTCTGGAGCCCTTAGATGCTAGCAGCGAAACCCCACGGTTCTCCGCATTGTAACCCCATATTATTGATCAACACGACTTCGGGTTAATTTTGACCGATGGGGTCGACCAATGGGGGTGCACACGGAGCATCGGGCCATCTATCCATGTATCGTCTCATGGATCACCTCCGGTCGTGAGCCATGACCGCCTGGATCGGCTCTTGGTAGGTCGCCAAGCGTGATCCTCCTCTGATTGGCTGTCTTTATTCCTTACAAGTACTCCGTAGTTTACTGAGCAGTTCCGGCGGGGGTGACGTCCTGCCCGTGTGGCGATTCATAGGATGAATCAGCGCAACCACGCTGTGCGAGCACACTGCTGAGAGACAATACGAGGAAAGAATCGCACTGTTCCCATAAATGATTAAAAGTAGTTTCCCGCTCTTTAAGACCTCCGGGAGTACGGAGTAGAAAAACAAATGTTGCACTCCATAGCGCGTTGCACCGATAAGTGGATCCCTCAGGTGGAAGTCTCCGGTAGCCGAAATGTCCGGGGTCCGGGGTAAGAACACGCGGAATGCGATAACAAGCTTCCAGCCGGACTTGTAGGCATTTATTGATTTCTAAATCTCCGGTTCCATAGCATTGGACGGGAAGCCAAACATGAGTTGCAACCTTAATTGGCGACCACCACTTCCCCATATCAGAAAACCCCCAGATGGCGCGAAGTTCTCGATACGCCGTATCTAGGACCCCGATTCGTTGCAAAAAACAAGTTGGCAATGTATGTTGGCTCAGACGCGCAATGCACACACCACTTGGTTGATGATGGAGAGCAGTGTGAGATGTGATGTGATAGGTGAGACCATGGCTGGCCAAGTGGTATTTCTTCTGGAAGAGCATAACATTGTCATCGCTCCAAACACTCCCCAGTTTGAGAGAGCCCGTCTTCTGATGTTCCCTGACCCAGCATACGGCGTGAAGGATCCAGTGCATCCCACTTTTTAGCAGCAGTAATGGGGCGAAATTCCCATCCGAGGCGTAAATGGTTTAGTGGTAAAATTCGTCGTTGCCATCGACGAGCCCTGGGTTCGATTCCCAGTTTACGCAATAAGCAATTAGGACATGAGTGGTGGTTCTTTTTTTGGTCACCTTTTGGACCCCAGTTCAGGTGCACTTTCAACGGTTGGATTAGTCCAGGATCTCGCTGTACGAAGCATCCATATGTTCCATTGGGTGTATGGAGTGCCGCAATGTTGCAGTGTGTTTTTACGGCCTGGATTTAGGCCGCCCCCTTTACCACTCCAGGCGCGACCAACACCAATGGAGGCCCCGGCCAGAGGGCACCTTCTAGGCTATGTATTTTAGTTTTTTAGGACCGAGCTCTCGATTATTAGCTAGGCCCAGGCGACAGGGTGATAACGAGAAAGCTTTGGAACTATTTTCTTGACAGGAATCTCCTTGAAAGAAAGTTCATATTAAAATCAACCTAATTGTGCTAAAACTTTTGTTATTCTTTTTGGAACGAAGAACCCTCGTAAGGTGTTCTTAGATTCAGTACATATGTCGACTACTGAAGAGCGTTCTTCAAAGTCCTATCTTGTTGGGTAGAAAGCGTAGTTTATATAGACATATTTATAGAAATAGGAGATTCCCTAGTTCACCCCTGAACCTGCTTTGGTTGGTCCGCTTCTTTCCTGAGTCACTCTTGCTTGTGGAGTGGCGATTTCTTATCTGGGTGGTCAAAAGAGGCGGCCTGGCCGTAACACCAGCCAAAGAAGCTTCCTAACGTTGAATACGATGCAGCTGAATATTTTAAATAAAAGCATACTTAAATTTAGACTTAAAATCTTTTTAGGGGGACCGAATAATACCATATCCAGAACTTAATCTTGCAAAACTTCCTCCATCTCTTAATGCATTTCGGCCAACCTCTGTTATCATCATACGCAGAAGAGGGTTACAATCAGTTTGAGAAAAAGAATGTTCAGAACTCCACTACGGAGTATCAATTACCACTCAATTACGTGTTAGGGGGGGACCTTTAGGGCATAATATGATTGGTTCAGCACCCCTCATCTCTTATGATGTGACTCAATCGAAAAAAAGGCCCTGGCCGTACCAGGCAGGTAAATAAGCATTGCTTACGAGGGTTAATATCTCCGGCCGAAAAAAAAAACAATACAAAAATATGCATCTTCCCTCAGTCTAACAGGGTCGCATTGATCCAAGTACACTGCGTTTCTGTTAAGCAAGATGTCGACTCATGATGCTGAAGCCATAGCTCGCCTATCTCTGCACGATCCCAAACATTTCACCATCCAACATAACCAAACTATTCATCGCCTGGCTCTTCTAGATAAATGGCAGATCCCCGCAGGCTCAAAAGTTCTGGAACTCGGGTGTGGACAGGGCGATGCTAGCACTGTCCTTGCTACCATTGTAGGTGAGCAGGGACAAGTGGTAGCTGTCGACCCAGCTGACTTGGAATATGGTATGGTATTCAAAGTCCAAGTCGGACGAAGAAAAAAAAAAGTGTTAACATCAATCATTTAGGTGCACCATATACGCTCGGCCAAGCTCAGGATCACATCTCAAAAGGGCCGCTTGGCGAAAGGATTACCTGGGTGAGAGAGGATCCCTTGGAATACCTGTCCTCCCTCTCTTGCCCGATCGGCGACAAGACCTTTGATGTAGCAGTCCTTGCACATAGTCTTTGGTATTTTGCCTCGCCTTCTCTCGTCCTTGACACTTTCAAAGCTCTCAAAAATCACAGCAAACGTCTTCTTCTCGCTGAGTGGTCTTTGGTAGCGACAAAGCCTTCATCCCAACCTCATGTACTAGCCGCGCTCACCCAGGCCTCACTCGAGTGTCATAAGCCAACAAGCGAGTCAAATGTCCGAACAGTCTTGGGACCAAAACAGCTTACCAGACTTGCAAACGCCGCTGGTTGGAAACTTGAAAATGAGAGTCTCGTTACACCAGAAGGACTGTTGGACGGACAATGGGAAGTATTCGCTGCTCTCGATCCTGAATTTGACAAAGAGGTGGAGGAGAAAGTCGCCGATGAGAGGGAACGGGCTGTGATTTTCGCTTTGCGGGATGCGTGCAAGGCAAGCGTGGACATCATCGAGGAGGGCACAAAAGGAGTGAGGTCCATGGATGTTTGGGTGTCTAGTTTCAAATGATGCAATCAATACTATGCGTGCGTGAGTAACTGATTCATGAGCATCTCAACAATAACCAACAAGCCGCAAATCGACTTTACAGATGTGGAATTACTAGGAAATATTAGTTTGCCCACTTTTGAGCAGAAAAATGGGCATCTTGAAATTATGAATATTTCTGGGAAGTGATAACTATCTTCTTCCACCCAAATGGACAGTATTTTCCCTTGTCATCTCTGCCTCGATCAGTACTTTCACGCCTCAGTCAGAAAAATGTATCAAATTGGCTTCAGTTTACCAGTGCTCTTGACTACTAACGACAATTAGGAGTTGCGATTGATGTTTAGACATACTGTGATGTAATGCCTGGCATCCAGAACTAGGGTGCGTTGGTGGAAAGGATAGAGGACAGGGGTCTACTTGCTCATCCTGGAATGCCAGATGGTTTTGGGACCATTTGCTTACTATTAGTGTCTCGATGGCTGCCTGGCTGCGGGCGGCAGTGCTTTGGTTGCCTTTGTGTAAGTGTAAGGAGTCTACTCCGTAGGCCAACGTCGGACCGAAGGATTGGGTGGACTGTCGCGTTACAATACTTTGCAAACTAGTAAACTAGTATCCCTTTAATGACCATAAGGTGCAGATCTCCACAATATGAACTTAAAGTGACCTTTTATTGGTGTGAGAGTTTGACGGGAATCCCTGTAGGCACTGTTAATAGGTCATTCGACACCTGTTAGATCACTGAAGATCAGTGTAAAACCCAAGTTAACAATTTTGACCTGTCAGGTGATAGAGATAATCTCTAAATGAATGTTACCTGGCAGTTTTCTCCATATGGGCAAGCAACACCTTTTGCGCACTGTATGGCAGAATCTTCACCGCTGAAGGAGAGCATAATTCCTTTTCGCTGTTCCACCCACATTTCTTCATCTCCACCCCCCATGTCTCTGTGCAACATTGCCAATGCGACCCTGGCCCCCGCGCCCCCCTTCCCCGTCTGGAACGTTCCCCGTCTGTGCCCCCGTCTGTGCCCCAGTCTCAGTCAGTCTACCCCGTAGTCTGTTGCCTCTATTGGCCCCCGCCCACAGTCTTTTGCCATCACAACCATGTCAGGTGGAAGGTCTTTGAGACGCAATTTATTCTTGTGGAATCTTGCGAATAATGAACCTCTTGGCGGGCTTCGAGTTTGCCCAGGCACTACGAGAAAGGACTTCACTCAAATGGTAAATATCATGATCATTGCGGATAAGGCCCTCTTGATCCAAGATGCCAATGGAGTAGAAGTACCCTCGGACAATGAACCACTTCAACCTGGGGATTACTACGTGGCGGCTAACGAGCTCCAGGTGAGTGTGATTATCAACTCCTATGCACTTCTTTTTTTTCCTGTTTAAACTCTGTATCTTTTTTCTTTCTTTTTTTTTCTCTAACTTTTACTATTGTTATTTTTGCTAGGTCAATAATGAAGTCTTTTTTACGCGAGCACTCTCGATTTCTGGTGGCCCTAGAGTTCAGTCATTCCTGCATGCCGTCCGAGAGCGAGACCATCGTTGCGTTATTTCGAAAGAGCCAAACCTCAACTACCCTGACGAGGATAGTTGGCATCAATTTGAGGCTGCCCATATCTTCCCATTAGCCTATGAACAACACTGGCGACAACAGAACTTTGATCGTTGGATCACCATCGAGCCACCCCGGGGTGGAACTATTAATTCAGTACAAAATGGATTGTTAATGACCCGTACTCTCCATAGCCTTTTTGATCAGTATATTTTCTCAATCAACCCAGATGTAACTATACTCCCCTCCTCTATTTCTTACACGTATTAATATTTAGCTGGTCATATCTTAGAATAACTATCGAATTATTTATTTCGACCTCAACTACACGCATTATGGTGGGCAACAGCTTGACAATATACTTCTTGACCATCCTCAGCGCCCTTGCGATCAACTCTTACGTTGGCATTTCAGGCAAGCAGTGTTCGCAAATATGAGAGGTGCAGGCGAGCCATTATTGGAGCATGACTTCCCTCCAGGTTCGGATATGATGGGCACCATCTTATCCGATCCCCAAGCGAGAGAGCGCCTTGAGTTCGAGTTATTTGATCGACTAGCACACCACACAGAGATCGTGACTATTGATGAAGAAGTTGAGGAGTCGGGAGCATAGTTATGTAGTTGAGTGAATATCGTGTGCGCGACAGCTAGAACGACTCGGCACAAGGACTACTCATATTAAGGGAAAAGCTCAAATCGATACGGCAGAAAAACAAAAGTCAGTTTTCTATTTGACACAGGATACTCGCAGTACTGACAAAATGTCTTACAGAGGGCACGCCTGCACACATACAAACAATCCAATACCCGACGGATCATGGCGATGTCACTGAAGAATAACGATAGATACCGGGCTTCGAAGAGAAGGCATGAAGCAAAGTGTAGAAAGACACCACAAGGTGGAGGTCCATAGAACAGAGCTGGCAACACAAATTCTTGAGATTTCTAGTTTATTTCGGGATCATTACCCATTACTTCATGAACCCTTTATATTCAGTCCTTTTCTTCTATTCCAAATAGAGGGAGAATGTGGTTGACATGCTTGTATTTATTGGTGTGATAACGGTAGATCTGCCTCTGGATCCTGTACGTCCTCCTATGTCTTCTAGGGGGGTATACAATGATCTACTGAGGCTGCTTCTTGTCTCTTCTAAGTACAGTAGTTATGACCCTCTTAGATATTGCCCGAGTTCTGTGAGTCTCTCCAGGTTTTTATTTTCACTGAGACATTACAGTAGATTTGACTCTACATATAGGGTGGTTGAAATGAAACTTACCAAGCCTCCTCTATTTTTACCAAGGTCTCCTGGACCTGTGTTAGGTAGTCAGTAAGGAGCTTCCCGTTATCCACTTCTAGAAACTGCTTCAACGTGTCCTCGTCAATAGAGAGGCCTGTACGGTACGACAGATCAATCACCTGCCTACGTTGGCAATAGAGAATCACTTACATCATTCTCGTCTGAAGTAGATATCTCTAATTCTCTCTCGATCTCGTCTAGTCGGCTAAGGATGGTTCGTATTGTGCTGCTGCGATCCTCACGTCGAACTCACACAATGGCCCAGCGAGAACTTCCTCAAGATATCCCTCGTGCTATTAGCCAGCGGTCACGGAGCTTAATGCGAAAGGCACAGGAGCTCCAACAACTTGGCGTGACTGTTGCCGTCTATCTCGAAATCGGAGGGAAAAAAAATTCTCTGCAAAAATGCCGACTTCGAGCTCGATCTAGGTGATATCGACCAGGAAATTGGGCCTTGCGATATCCCCCAAGACCGCCTCAAACATTTATTTCAACAATCGCGATATCCCTTCTTGACATCACCATCGCCACCGCGCTTTTATGTGTATAAAAGAGGCTAGAGGCGGCTTTGTAAATTAGTTCACCAAGTTGAAGTCTTCTAATTTACCAATACCTACCTTCAACTGGTCTCACGCGCATCCACCCTAAGGGCCCTTCAGTCTTGCAGTCCGCACCCATCACAACAGTCCCATCGTTATAAGCATGAACCGACGTCAATCGGACGTTGCCTTTGAAGACCTGGCCCGTCACCTGAACTTTTGGGTCTGCTGCCGAAACGTACGGTTTTCCTCTTTGGAGCGATCTATCTGCGTCGGACAATCGCGAGTTTCTCGCAAATTTCTTCTTGATCAGTTCTTCATATTCAAGTACCGGTTCAGTGTCTTTCCACGAGAAACGTAATAAGGCACGGCCCGTGCCTTATTACGTTTCACAGGCTGCGGTGGAAAGAAGTAACGACTCATAGTAGATAGCCACAAGATGCTAGTTGTTGATTGTAGAGAGTGACTTCAAGAAATGGGCAAAAACCAGAAATAGATTTACATCACTTGGGGTAAGAGTTCAGAGGCAAGAAATCGGGGGTCTGATACAAATATTTATTGTATTAAAAGCGTTAGGCATTCTTTATCGAGAGTGGGATTGATGTTAACTGCAACTCTCTTACGTTGGCATACTGAACAAATGTGTTTGATTGGTATAATCTGGCTGTGCTACTTCTTTTCCTTGGACGGTTGGCAAAAGTTGGATTCGTACCCGTTGATTTGCCAACACAAGAGAAGGGCAATATTACTACTCCGTACAGAGGAGTCGAATGGTGGCTGTCGGTGGGAAATCGACGAAAGACTGGTCCCCGGGTCTAGATGGATAGTTTCTCTGAGAAACCATCCATCTAATTGGAGAGAAACTTTCTCTCCGATTTCTACCTTTTCCATCATCTGTTTTCTCCCCAGTGTAATTGCTTCCTTCCCTCGAACCTTCTTTCGTTCTGGCCCGCCCTTCACAAAAGCCAGCCTTCTAGCGCGTTTCTTTGATATAGATGGCCCGGACAACACCCAAATCTGGCTAACATCGTGCGACCCAGTACAACTGGCCAGTCGATATAAAGAATATGTCCATGGGGACCCAAAAGGCTCCGATCGACGACGCGGCGTACTCGAGGAGAGCCGATTCTATACCACCCATCCACAGAGGACGAGATTTCGTGCAATGCTATACTGGCCAACACGGGCCTGCTATTCTGGAGGCTGGCTTATTCAAGAACGCGCCAGTAAAGCGACTTGAGTTCATCGCTTTGGGTAGATCGACTTTATCTACCACGCTAGCCCGAATTTCGACAACGAAGCGCAAATGGTTTAGTGGTAAAATTCGTCGTTGCCATTCAAATATTTGATCATTAGTGTCAAATTAGGCTTAGCTCGACGAGCCCTGGGTTCGATTCCCAGTTTGCGCATTGGCTAGAATATTGAATATTTCTACGGAGTAATATTTTGTTATTTTTTGGCCTACGATGTATCAGGTACCAACGAAGTACATGCGACAATAATGGATGCACAATAACAACGTTGTGTTTCTGAAGGTTTACGCCAATTCTGACTTCTCTCGTATTTTTGTCATTTACGTTGAGAACTTACGTACGCAATCTTTTTGGCCGCAACCTCGTCGATAACTACAGTCTCAAGGCGAGTCTTTCTAGAGATATATTTGATACTCTGTAGAGGAGTACTAAAAAGTAATAAAAAAAGAGTTCATGGTCACCTGAAGTAATAGTAGTATGTATGTAGAATTGGGTCTCTTTCTATTTCCACTCAACTCAGAGGTGTCAAAACTAATGGCTATCACAGCATCTGTTCCATATTACAATAGTGATTCTTGACGTCTTCCTCGAATTCCCAAGTTGGAGACTCATACCCATACCACTTAACACCAACATAGACACTTCCTCCATGCTCAAAATATGTAATTATATCCTCGATTTGACTCTCAGAGTTCTCCTGCATGATATGTGGTGCCTGTCGGATTTCTCGCCATATTCTGGTTACACCTTCGTCGTCGTAGACCCAGACAGGCTTGCAGTTCTCAGGCCAGCTCCATAAGATGTCCTTCGGCCTGACGAGAGCGCCAAAAAAGGTTCGATTAGTCGAATGATAGATATGTATGATTTGAACAACCTCTAACATAGATCCTGCTATGTCATTAGATAGTAGTGCCATTGTTTCGTCGTTTCTATATGGCGAACATTCTGGGGGATTCTTGTTGTAAATTTTATTTTATATGAGCAACTTCGCAGATGGGTCTAAAATTGGATTTTATGAAGACGGCGCCAGAGTTGGCTCCCACCCATCTTTAGAAGCACAATAGCTAACTTTTTTTACTATATAGGGTGACTCGTTCGTTCAAAATCAGATAAAATTAAAATAAACTTGTCACTACTATTGCTCTTCAATCAGCCATGTCACTAGGCGAAATGACAGAGTTAAGGCACAAGTGCCGCATTGTTCTCTGCAGACACATCAGTGAGAATATTCAACTACATCATACACTTCACTAGTAATTTAACATGATACGAGACACACAGTTAAACTTGTCGGTGGATATCTCAAGTGTTCGGCTCGTCCCATATGTTAACGATCCATACCGCTGGTCGATGTTAGTACCTGGTAAAGAATATTTATTTGCGAAGCCACTCTACCGACAGTCGAAACGAGCATGTATTGATATACTGAATGAGATCGGTGTCTCATTTATTACAACCTCTCCAGACGCACAGACAATCGATAGTCGAGCATCAGGGTATTTGACACAGATTGAAATACTCCTCAGCGATAACGAATTTCTCAAGACAGAAGTAACTCGTCTAGAACAGTCCCTAAGAAGTTCTGAAGAGGTGTGCCAGGAGGGGATGAGAGCGCGTGAGACACAAATTGAGATTCTCCTCAATGATAATTCATTTCTCAAGACAGAGGTAACTCGTCCAAAAGAGTCACTGAGAAGTTCTGATGATGCATGCCAGGAGGGCACAAGGATACGCGAGACACTTCAACTCCAAAACTCCAAATTGCAAGAAACTTTAACAACATACCAATGTGTGGTGGAGTCTCTCAAAGATTCATTCAGAGACCTCAATGGGAGAGCCTAGAGGCCATGAGATGAATAGAAGGAAGATCAAGAGGCGAGGGGGGGGAAATCAGTTAGAATGGCAAAAAGTGGTGTATTAAAGATTGTCGAAAGAGGTCGATGATCATCTATTGTACAATAGGAATCATGACCATTGAACCATGAAAGAAAAGAAAAGAAAAGAAAAGAAAAGAAAATGATGTTCCTCCCCTAATATTCAACATTGTCATCGCTCCAAACACTCCCCAGTTTGAGAGAGCCCATCTTCTGATGTTCCCCGACCCAGCATACGGCGTGAAGGATCCAGTGCATCCCACTTTTTAGCAGCAGGAATGGGGCGAAATTCCCATCCAAGGCGTAAATGGTTTAGTGGTAAAATTCGTCGTTGCCATCGACGAGCCCTGGGTTCGATTCCCAGTTTACGCAATAAGCAATTAGGACATGAGAGGTGGTTCTTTTTTTGGTCACCTTTTGGACCCCAGTTCAGGTGCACTTTCAACGGTTGGATTAGTCCAGGATCTCGCTGTACGAAGCATCCATATGTTCCATTGGGTGTATGGAGTGCCGCAATGTTGCAGTGTGTTTTTACGGCCTCCATTTAGGCCGCCCCCTTTACCACTCCAGGCGCGACCAACACCAACGGAGGCCCCGGCCAGAGGGCACCTTCTAGGCTATGTATTTTAGTTTTTTAGGACCGAGCTCTCGATTATTAGCTAGGCCCAGGTGACACGCTTGGGTGCAATAGGGCTGGACAGGCTTATAGGAAGAGGGGCCGAATGGTCCCACAGCTTCGTCCTGTTCGTCCCGCCAGCCCCGTGCGCCTCTCTCCTGCCCAGAATACCAATCTTGGAGGCACCGGCGATTTATTAGCGACGACTTCTCCTCGAAGAAGGGCTCCAGAGGTAGGACGAGTTGGATGAATGGCGAGTGTCTCTTCATACGTGAGATTCTGGCTAGGGATATGCAGGGTGAGTTTCCCACAATATCGAAACCATGTAGAGGAGGCAAATATCAGCGCTGGGGACGACAAGGGGGTTTCCCTGGCCCTTCAACAGCCTATATAGATAAGTATGTACCCCAGGACACCTCACGATAGCTTCACTGACTTCCTACATAGGTAATGGTAACCAATTCAGATCGATATCTGGCCAATCAATCAGTCATGGGCCCTATATTCTGTCAGATAATCAGTTCTGACCCCCATATCTGGACTGATTGATCGGTTAGTGCACTGATTGCGAGTGCCTCTCAGGACAGGGCTTCCGTGGTGTAGTCGGGACACTATTCAAGATTACAGTCACAGGATATGGCTATACGCTTGTCGCGAAGGGTGTTCAATACGACCAGCACCGTAGCCTTGAACAGGACAAACAAGTATACAACAATCTTCGTAGCCAGCACGGACGTTTGGTTCCTGTCTGCCTTGAGGTTCTCAAGCTGGGGATTCCATATCCTATTGAGCTGGAGCAGAAATGGCATCGCATTTCACTGCCAGTCTCCTCAACACAGCACCAAACCACCTCGGCTTGCAGCTTGGTGACTGTCATGGTGAAAGGTTCAAGGAA
>JADHKT010000256.1:0-13010 GCA_019925285.1 Graphium sp. VPRI43844 | reverse complement strand
GACTAACGCTCGGGCCGACGCTTCGGGCCAACGCTCGGTCCGACGCTTCGGTCGCCGACTGTCGCTTCTGGCCCCGACTTCCATAGGTCCGCCAGACCCAGACTCCTTACAAAAACGAAAAGTCAGACCGAATCTGAATTTCATGGAGCAGCTGACTGTATGGCACGAAACGGAGTATAAAATCTGGGAAGACGATGAGAAAATGATCCCCAAACCACCATATGCGGCCTACTTGGAGCGCAGGACCGTGAGACTCAAAAACTTGGGGTTAACTAGTAAGAATCCCAAGATTTGGGTTCCCAAAAGCCTTGAATGACTTGTTTAAATCGATGGACTGGACGTTAAATAACGAAATAATTACTACGCAATCAACAAAATTCACTCTAAGCAGAGCATATGAGTTTACACCCCCTTGC
Source organism: Graphium sp. VPRI43844 (assembly GCA_019925285.1). Lineage (NCBI taxonomy): Eukaryota > Fungi > Ascomycota > Sordariomycetes > Microascales > Graphiaceae > Graphium > Graphium sp. VPRI43844. The sequence goes on along the minus strand of JADHKT010000256.1, from coordinate 12,594 downwards.
CGAGAATCCTTAGGATATACATGTAGCTGCCTGCAGCAGTAACTTCAGAACCCAAGGCGGCGAAGCAATCCTACATTAGAGAGATCATCCCCAACCCACCACTCTCCGAAATTACAAAAAGCCTGTATCTAGGCGATGAGCCTCAGGACTAATCCACAACCAAAGTTGATAGTTTGAACGTAGTGTCAAAAAGTGATCAAGAAAGGATTTCTTTATCGAATCAGTCCACAGAGCGGTCCTTTGAAACAACAGTTTGATATTGTTCGTGCTCTCCAACATCGCCATGGAACCATCCTTAGAACTCCACAACAAGCTTTGCAGCATAGTGCAGTCACAGAGGCGACAGTACTTCTATAATGAATCGCTTCATCTTTCCAAGCGGTTTCGACGTGAAGCGAATAGTATGCCGAGTCACTAACATACTCTGAAGACAGTCTTTCCACTTCCCCCCTTCCCGTGGTAGGATTGCATACCGGCCTCTCTTACCTTGTCAATATCCCGCATATCTACCTCCTCTCCCAGGACAGGCCGCAACTTCCCCTCCTCAATAAATGTAGACAATGTCTCAAGATCCTCTCCGTTCGGTTTCAAAAACCAATACTGGTACGATGCTCCGACTCGGTTGGCCCGGAATTTGCGCACAGAGTCCGCGGCATCAAGGGCTAGACACATGTACCATGGAATTTGCGGCTTGTCCGGCCGCTGCATGATGTTGGAATTCTGCAGAGTTGTGCTTGACGGCATAGTGGAGATGGAAACTATGGAGCTCGATGGTGCCATCAACGAGAGAAACTCCATCGATTGGTTTGTTGTGTCGAAGAAGAAATCAACCGAGGCTGCGGGGATGGCATCAACGACACTTTCCTTGGTGTAGTCGACAACTTGAAAGTAGACACGCAGTGTTAGCTATACTCAACAAGACTATGTGAGAGATACTTACTCTGGTCGACGACACCTTCGCCAAGGACTTTGGGGACCTGAGGAATCTTCGAAGTGGAAACTGTAGTTATGACTTTTCCCGCTTTGAATGCGTTTTTGGCGAGCTGGCAGGCATGTGATCCAGTACCACTCACTAGAATGGACCTAGTCAGCGGATACAGAAAAAGAGCTATGAAGGTGCACCGTACAACCAGCTGTCACAAGAACAGTCTTCCCCTCAAGCGATCCAGAATGCTGCCTGAGGACTTGAAGGGAGGTAAGTCCGGCAAGCGGGATAGACGCCGCTTCAACAAACGACAGACTCTTAGGCTTGTGCGCAATGTATGATTCTTCACAAGTGACATATTCAGCCCATGATCCTCGACTGGCTTCTGGAAGGCGAACGAAAACCTCGTCGCCAATGGAAAAGCGCGAGACTCCGCTGCCAATCTGTTCCACGACTCCAGCGGCGTCATATCCGATCAAGTATGGGAATCTTTAGCCAAGTCAGCGAGTTTAATAAGTAACTGGAGGAGGAAACGTCACAAACTCCTCTTTTATGGCCATTTTAAACACCCCGCTCGCCTTTTTCACATCAATTGGGTTGATGCTCGCTGCGTGGACTTTGATGAGAACTTCATCCAGTTTCCGAATTGTTGGCGTTTTTACAGTGGAGAGTTCGTAGCCAGAAGGTTCTGTAAATGATGGTGCCGTGATGGCGAGCATTGTTGGAGCAGCCATGGCAATTGGTTGTTTTCAAAGACGTGACTTTTTGGAGGAATCTTTGAAGGAGTTGAGGTATGTATTGAAATGTGAAATGTTTTTTGTTGTCTGTTTTACCTCCAGGAGCCAAGAAAGACTATAAAAACATGGATTGGTAATGATATCACCATTTCATGTGACTGACTGTCCAACTAGCGGGATTGTGGGCGTCTCAGAACGCCGAAACCCATTTTACTGTTACCCAAAATGTCACCATCATCATATTAGTAACTGATGTGCTACAAGAGCCATTGGCAGGTCTGCTTTAGTGTATTCGACAATTTGTAGGAGATATATTAGGGAGGTCTTAGCTAAACTGGGGATTCTAACAGCAACGAAACCATCGTTAAAGAGCTGGTGAGCTGGGGAACTTCGCAAGCCCATCCAGCCAAAGGCCCCTGTTCTTTCTCAAGGATCGCCATAGGGCTGGCCTTCGGGTGGAGAGCAGTTTAACATGTCGGCCCTAAGCTCCAGGATAGGATTGTTAGCTCTAATCGACAGAATATTAGTCTTCCTGGAGTTTCTGATGTAGTACTGTATTAGCATCTGGATTATTGCATGGAGGATCTACAGGATTTAGTTGCAAGACCTCCATCATCCCCTTAATGGCTAGAACAACAGAACAGGATTGTGTTGGACAAAATGGGCTCTGATGTATAGAGACTTTCATGTAAGGGGGTTACGGAGATGATGAAATCAGGATTTCGGATAGAAGGATAAACTCCACACACACAAGTTAATATGTGTGTAGGTTCAGGTGGAGATCAAGGGGAACACAACACAATGAATAACAAACCAACCAATTGAACCACTACATTCATCAGATTGCAATAATGGCGCCCTGGTGCCAATCGTACTTGTAGTTTAGGCAGCTGGACCTGGTGGAGGCAGCATAGCCACATAGAATCTGAATCACCAGCCACACAATTACCTCATAGGCCGCGCATGCGCAGCTGCTTCCAGCTGAACTGGAGCTTATTCCACTTGCCCGCCCACCTCAGCTTCGAAATAGCCAACGCATCATCGCCATCATCGCCATCTGGCATCATCACTCCAGTCCCCAATTGCCACCATTCCACCATTCCACCTCAACACCCTCACTCCATCTCTCCCCCCCCCCCACAAGGCACCACTTTGATCATATTCTACGGCAACGCGGACTACAACCATCATGAGTAAACCAGAGCGGTCGCACGCCGTGCCCGTGCAACTCGACAAGATCGACAAGGAAATGCTCAAAAAGAAGTTTGACATTTCGCACTTTGATATTAATGCCATTCTACGTGGTGTCCAGCTCACCCTTGTCGGAGGTATGGTCAAGACCATTCTCACCGGACTTCCGAGGTTTCCGGCTCTACAATTGCTAACTTCGTGGCCTACGCAGCGCACCGAGCCCTTCAGAACCCCGCCCTATTTACCTCCGACTACTACCGACAAGCAGCCCTTGCTGTTGCAGCTGGCATCTCCATCCGCGTGATTCTAGCGATACCCGTCTTCGGCGTCAAATTCTTCCTTTGGTTCCTTTCATTTTTTATATCGATGGAGGGTGCGACGTGGGACGATTCCATCATCAACGGACTCAACTTTATCGAAGAATATGTTCTCCAAGTCCCCTTCTTCCTCATGACATTGATGCGCTACATTTCCCCGACTCTAGACAAGGTGTATGTGTCTCCTACTTTGTCTACCTCTTTACCTCTTGTACAGATGCCCAGTTTCTAATCAAAGTGTGGGCGAAATAGGTTCATGGAATCGGTTCGCTGGGTCGACCTGACCTACATCCAGAAACACAAAACCGAAGACCCCAGCGGCCTCCGCGACATGTACTACCCGACCCTATCAATGTACAAAAAGAGCCACGGTAACGCACAGAAATCCACAACAAGCACAGCCGAGGCCATCTCGCGCTTCGTGTACCGCTTCGGCCGACGCGGCGCCATCTCCCTCGCCGTTTTCGGACTCTCCTACCTACCTCTCATCGGTCGATTCGTCCTCCCAGCAGCGAGTTTCTATACATTCAATAAGGCGGTGGGCCTGGGTCCGGCGTCGCTCATCTTTGGTGTTGGCATCTTTTTGCCTCGCAGCTGGCTCGTCATTTTCCTCCAGACGTACTTTTCATCTCGTAGCTTGATGCGTGAGCTTCTCGAGCCGTACTTTGCCCGCATTAAGTTCACGGATAAGCAGAAGCGTCATTGGTTCCGCAGTCGCGAAGGCATTCTTTTTGGATTCGGCCTTGGGTTCTACCTGCTCATCAAGACGCCCCTCGTTGGCGTTTTGGTGTACGGCATTGCCGAGGCATCGACTGCCTACCTAATTACCAAAGTCACAGACCCGCCGCCACCTCCGGCCGATATGCCCAAGTTCGTTGAAAGTCAGGAGGTCTGGACTAACCGACATGAGTTTTTGAGCCTGCCGCTGTCCAAGCTTGACGAAGCTTCTAAGTCGGAGTCAAAGGAGTCAAAGGAGAGCGCAAAATGAAGACTTCTCCGTGCTTCTTTGGGAGGCGGGCATAATCGTATGATGCCGCCGTACCCAAACTTTCTCCGCCCCTATAATATCGCTTCCCTCACACCGCCACTGGGGATATGACATCACGGCGAGAAGAAGTCATGAAACCGCCATCTATTGAACGGTCAAAATCGGGAATCAGCTGAACCTCAATGGCGTGGAACGGAAGTCCGAAACACTTCCTCTTACGACCGTCGCTTTTCCATTGCTGCTCGAAGAATGTCTCTCTTCTTGAGACAAGAGTGTTGCTGTCACGCACCACAACTGCCCATAGTTACATATGAAGGCCGGTAGAAATTGTATTACCAGGTGCCTATTTCCGAACAGTTGGGTGTCATTGGTATCTAAGAGCACATATAGTGAACCGCTTCCGGTTCAGTTTTGGATGAGAAGCTTCATCGAAGACAAGACATGTCCTGATGCATTGTGTCTCGGCTCTTATGCGAATTCTAAAGTCGCGTCAGTACACAGGGCGCTTGAGCCTCGGTCAATACAAACATCACTCACATGCCATGTACAGCTCTCCTCTCTTCCGAAAAGACATCATCCTCAATCAGGAAGGTACCCTCCTTCTGCGTTTCAAGTTTCACCTGCCCTTCTGGAACGTTGACTTCTATAGCTGCATAAGCTAGATTATGGGAGTGTAGTAAACAAAAACCCTATTTGGCAGACCTCTTATCCCCTTTATCGAACAAGCCATACTAGTTTGCAGGTCGATCGATCTGGATAGGGGTAGTAGTTTCACGATTTCCATCTCCACATGATATGCTGCAGCATCATGAATCAAACTACCCAAATTAGCTGGACCCTAAATATCGATCAGCGGCCCTTTGTCTTAGTCCACAATTTTTCCGAGTAAATCGACCTCCTATTTCCGCTGCTTTGGTATTTTTGTCAACGTTTTGAGTTTAGTGCCAGAGTCGTGATGATTCGAGTCTGCAGTAGGGAACCTCTTAGTTATCGATATGATGAGTTGGTGGTCTGGTGGTCTTGAAGAAATTTTGCATGCATATTAGAAGAACGAACGAATCCATAAAAATTATCCAGGATGCGGGTGTACGGAGTAGACAGCGGGGCAATTGTACAAAAGCATGAGACAATTGACGGATCTGGACCGTATATCAGCCAGGGGTAGCTGTATAGAGGGTCGATATGACGAACGTCTTTGAAGATCAACGACGCCGAGGAATTCTACCCCTTGTTGACTTCACAAATATAAGAAGGGGGCCCTTGAAGACACTTGTTTGGATTTTTGGGGAGTCAAATGGCACGCTCATCACCCGACGGCAAGGCTTCTTCATTCTTTTCACTGTCGTTCATTCGTTTGCTTGCAACATTCACTCGTTAAAAACACCGACCCAACCGTCAAATCCATTCGTTTTCAGAACTTTTTCCAAAATGCGGTTTTCATTCGTCGCTCTCGCAGCACTCCTCCCCTCAACCTTCGCAGCAGCAGTTGAAGGCAGACCGCGCCGCTGTGGCAACGAGGACCCCAGCGAAGAATTCATTCAGAGACAGACGTCTTCGCGTATCGCGGCGTCCGAGTTGCCCGCGAAGAATGTGACGATTGACACGTATTACCATGTGATTGCTGCTTCGAACAAAACTGAAGACGGCTATATCTCGGTATGTTTCTAGTCTTATCGCGACTGTGGTATTCATGAAGACTAATGGAGAGTATAGGAAAAAGTGATCATGGAGCAAAATCGTGTTCTTAGAAAGCATTACAAAGATGCTGGTTTCAACTTCAAATTCAGAAATATCAGTTACACGGTCAACCCTGAATGGGCAGCCAACGGCATCGCTATGTCTGAGGTCTGGAAGCCTATTCTCCGAAAGGGAGATTACAAGGCGCTCAACGTCTACATCCTCCCACAAGACGGTGATTTGTTGGGATACTGCCCCTTCCCTGAAGATGTTGACCTATCGAACCCAGGAGAGTACGCCATGGATGGATGTCTTATCAGCGCGTCTACTGTACCCGGCAGCGATGTGAGCCAGTTCAACGAGGGCAAGACGCTTGTCCACGAAGTTGGACATTGGTTTGGATTATTGCATGTCTTCACTGGACAGTCGTGTGAGGGGTCGGGTGATCTCATCGGTGATACGCCGCCTCAAATGACTGCTACTTCGGGATGTCCCAAGGGCAAGGACACTTGTCCTGGAGGTGGTGTTGATGCCATTCACAACTTTATGGATTACTCGGATGATGCTTGTTTAACTGAGTTTACGCCACAGCAGATGTACGTGTGCGCCTCTTTTGAATTCATGTTGGATTTTTGCTAACTCGTGCAGTCTTCGAATTCGAGCCAACTGGAAGGAATACCGCGCCGGTTCCAATGCTACTGAGGCTGCGCGACGACCATGGGAGAAAAAGATCAAGAGGTCATTTTAAGAAGTTTACTGCGTCCTCTGAAATTATGAAGGGGCGTTTTGTAGGATAATATGTGCCTTAGGTACTGCATTTTCGAGCTTGCATTGCTTGGTGTTGAGGTGACGAGCCCTGGTGGCCAGCGAGGTGTTTGGGTGAGAGTGTGTCCAAAGATTGTTTGAATTCTGTGCCTTTTCTTCATTTATTTTACAGGCATACATCACTACGAGTAGCGCAAGACGCTGTCTGTCTAAAGAAGGAGGCGTGTTTGAATAGTTGTTCAAATCGCGAATGATAACTTGCCGAATCGACTCCAACATCTTATTCAATCATGCTGATCCTGCACATTTGCAAACGGCACGCGAGTATCTTCTGCCATTTTAAAATCTCTCGCACCTCGGTCACTTCTTTGTGTGCTTTTCCTCTAAAGGTCTTCCATCCCAAAATGCAATAATTATACACGCATTGACGCTTCTCTCAGTAGACTAAAGTACAAAGGAGGATTCATTTCTTCAAAGTAAGCCTTCCTAGTCGAGATTGTATCTCGAGCTCAGATCGCTCCTTTGCTATTGGCCCTTCAGCAATCTCGCTTATCATATCACTACCTGGCGGAAAGTCGTGCTCGAAAACAGCTTCTCCGGTCCCCCGTATATTGGCGAGTACGCTTTGTCTAAAGTGCCAACGAAGTAGTTCATCTGAGACACGGTTTGGGTCAATTGGTTGGCGGCAGACGGGATCCAGTATCCCGCCAGATATACCTTGCAGATCCATGTCGAAGCAGATAACTTTGTAGTTGTCCTGGATGATTACACCTTAGTGTTAGGGGGTTCTTGGGGTGGAATTGGCAAGCTTACGTCTGGATTGATGAATATAAGGTATTGATCAAACATTAGATGGTATTGAGCCTGCAAAAGAAATCCATTTTGGCTGAATTGATCTTTTGAGATACCGCGTGCGTCGGGCATGTTCGTAATCCAGCGCCCAAAGTCAAACTGGATCCATAAACTTTCCTTCTCCAAGGGGAAAATGTGTGTGGCTTGGAAAGGAACCCAACGGTTGGCTGCTATTCGTGTTATTGGGTTGACGAGACCACTAATCACGCATCTTTGATCTCTAGCTCTGACTTGGTCACGAAAGGAATTCTCCCGCCCGGACACTGAATGTGAGATCACTCGGGCAATCCATGGCTCAACGCTGAGACTGACGTTTCCCGTAGAGAAAGATCAGTAAGAACTATGACAACAAGATCATCAATCGTAGGGGGATCTTTTTCTCACCAGTAGAGCACACCAGGTAATCACCGAGGGTCAACGGGGAATTGGAGTGGGAGAGTTCTTGACGGGTTTCTAAATGGACGACATTAATGGGAGCATCAGTCACAAGAAAAATATTCAGCATGTCCAATGCGTTTGCTTGCGTAAGGGATCCGTTCTGTATTACGCCCCCGAGGACTACTTATTGAATAACCTATGGGATGAAGGTACAGGAGTAATTAGGTGGCAGAAGATGCTACGTTGTTGATGCCATATATTATTGTTGAGGAAAAGAAGTTTTTATTTGATGTAAGTACAAATTGCACCTATTTATCCTATGTGCATCATCGACAGTTTTCCTTTGAAATTTAAAGGATAGAATTTGCGTCAAAAATTTCAAACTCACCCGAACATGGCCCCGAGGCTCTCTAAACCTCCCCCAAAGCCCCAAAAAGGCATCCTCAAACCGCAGAGGAACCAGCGCAGCTCAGCGCAGGCGATTGGAGCCGCCATACGCTCCCAACTCGAGCTCGACCCCCGAGGCGACGACCTCGACAAGAACGACCAAGACATGACAAGCGACTTGTCTGACGGCGAGGATGAGCCAACGACAGAGACCATCAGGGAGGACAACCCTGACCCGATAGGTCCTGAGAATGAGCCGCCCCGCGCTGACAACCACGGACACAATACCAGCGCAGACAAGGCCAAGGCCTTTTTCTACGCCAGAGCTGCTTACACAGCTCGGCGTCCCTACTGAGGATCTGGAACAGGCAATCCGGACCACTGGAAGTGACTGCAGCCCCTTCCTCACGGTAATTCAGGCGATCGTCAGCCGACTGGCGGCCACCAGTATGAGGGCCGCCCACGATGCACCGCAAACAAAAACAAAGCAAGGCCCCTGAGAATCGCCAGGGAAACGCCCCACAACCCCACCCTGAACCAAAAGTTAGGCAAAGGCCGCAAGCCAAGAGAAACCTAGCCATTATCAAGCTCTCCCTTGGCGGCCCCATCACGGCTGGCCACCGCAAAGAAACTAACCCCAGCCCAGCTGGTAAAAAGGATCAACGCAGCGACGGCGCAAACACCAGGCCGGACGGATGCTCAAGCCATCCGCATACTTCCCAGCGGAGATGCAGAGGTGCACTTCGCTCCAGGGCCAGTAGAGGGATGGTTTCTCGCAGACCGCCTCTGGGCGCAGTCTGCCACCGGAGCCGAACTGGCCATTAAAGGGCCCCAACTCGTAGCCACGGGAATCCCAGTGGACACCCTCCGCTCAGACCCAGGGATCCTACTACGGGATATTCAAGGGAGAACAGTGCCAGCATCATCGACGCTAAACCCATGGTCTCGAAGGACAAGACCAACCCCACAACAGGCTGCCTCAAGCTGACCTTCAGCAACGAGAAAGCCGCGAACTATGTCAAGAAGAAAGGCTTCCGCCTCGACTTCGGGATATACCGAACGACGCAATACAGACCCTCGGAGCCTGAGCCCCAATGCTACAACTGCCAGGCATGGGGACACAAGCGTTACTCCTGCCGCGGAGCGGCCAAATGCGCAAACTGCGGAGGGAGTCACCCCACGAACGAATGCAGCGAAGCAAAGAGCACAAACTGCGCGAACTGCAAAGGGGATCACAAAACCAGAGACCCGAAGTGCCCTCTCAACACCACTCGGAGGCCCAGAACTCACTCTGACGCCCTCCCCGCCACACAACCCGCAAAGGAGGATACTGGGCCGATGACAGAGCCCGCCGAGGCCGATGCCATAATCGTCGGCAGCACTGAACCAGTCCAAACCCCCCCCAGCAAGAGGTCTAAATGTTAGTACGAGTGGCCACCTGGAATACAGGGCGTGCCGACCTCACACGGGAAGCGCTGAACAGCCAATATGACGTCGTATTCATCCAGGAACCATGGGTGAGCAGCTACACCAAGGACATTCGGAACGCCACAAGCGCAGGATATCACAAGATCTGGAACAAGGACGCCGCACTTGCCGCGTACATCTCCAGAAGTATCAGCTGCTGGACTACGGCCCAGGGAGATGGCTGGATCCGGATCACCCTCAATCCCACAACCCCCCACCCGACACATCTATATGGGGTCTACGCCAGACCTCCCAGACTCACCCCTTGGCACTGCCCTCTGCTCGATACGGATCTACCCCCGGAAGACACGATCATCATGGGTGACTTCAACACACACTGCCCAGCGTGGGACGCCCACGGCCGCAGCTCGCCTTGGGCCCCGAAATTACTCAACTTTGCGGAACAACAAGGTCTCACCCTGCTGACCCTAGCCGGCACAATTACTTGGCAAGGAACTGGAGGCAGGGCCCACCATCGCACGTCCACTATCGACCTGGTCTGGGCAAGAGCCCAAGCCAGGTACTTAGGAGACGCGGGGTGGACGGGCTCGGACCACTTGTCCCAGGTGATCGAGGTCGCAACGACGCCCCCGAAAGCTCCGAACAAAGGATACTGCTGGGCTCGCATGAATGGCGAGCAGGTCGGTTCCATGGCCCAAAAAATCCTGAAGACCCCTGCCAACGCGTCAACAAACTGCGAGGAGTTGGACAGACGATGGAGAGACCTGCTAGCACAGCTAACAGGCATCGCCAACGCCACCACTCGCGGTACCCCTAAGGGAAGGAGATTCCCGGGGTGGAATCACGATTGCGACCGAGCCACACGGGCCCTCCAAAAGGCGACCCGCGACCACACCTCCAACCCACATGACGAGGGCCTGCTGGGGACCTTCAAAGAGGCCAGAAGGGCACAGAGAAGGGCCATCCGCAACGCCTCAACCAAGCACTGGAGGCAGCTCCTCATGGTCGATGGTGGCTGTCCGATTTCCTTCAAGCTGCCAACGTGCAATGTCCCGGCTCATCGTATCCATCCGCCTTCGCTTTTTGTCCATGTCATAGCAGAGCTTGCACTTGTCGGGCTGGTCATACACGGCATAGATGAGTTTGAGCCCGCATGTCTGGCCAATTCGGTATTCTTTTGTGCATTGTTGGCGGAAACGGCCCCACCACCAGAAGCCACATTTCCATCGAGTCTGCTCGAAGTAGCACATCGTTGAAAGTTGACTAGATCTATTTCGTCAGAGAAACTGGCTGGTTCAAATTTGAAGCATTTTCGACCTCCGTCTAGTCTAGGGGAGGTTGGCGTGGGCTGCACTTACCATCTAAAGGTCAGGGGCAAAGAATTAATAGTCCATGTTAGCCCAACAAGACAGAAAAATTGTGTGCTTGCTCCACATCTGTGTTAACAAATCAGATCCACACTCACTGGCACGATCTTATCTCAAGGGAAGATGATCACGATGCTACTAAAATTACTAAACAAGTAAAGTAAAGCTCATCCCTTCTAATTCTTCAATAGGTAAAGTTCCTCACAGGCAACCGAGCCCTAACAATAGTTGCATTTCGAGGTTCTCTGATGACCGCTACGCATGGAACTTTGACCGAAGCTCCTAGGTATGGGGTGTTATCTAACACCGTTTTAGGCATCTCTTCTTCGCAGGCTTGTGGTTACATGGGCGTGTACGTTGCTGAAGAAGGTATTTTGTGCTGGCTCAATCAGTCTCTAATATTTCCTCTCTGATACAGGATATTAGCGCATCGGTTACTCCTCGGCGGAGGCAAGGCCCTCATCCAAAATGCTTGAACAGAATCCAGGATTACCGATTACATTAGAAATCTCAAGGCTCAGCGCATCAAGTACTGCCCTTGCCGATTTGAACTCACTTGACCAGCACTTACGAATGATATCCGCAAACAGAACCCCCTGTAATGGCGGGAGTTCCCCATCGGCAAATTTCTTTTCTATATCCCTATCTTCCATCCCTTCGTATGGTTTTTTGCCGGTTGCAATCTGAAAAATACAGGATCCAAAGGCGAAAATATCAGTAATGGCATTACAGCCTATTCCATCTTTCTCTTCTCGCCACTCTGCCGGTAGATAAAAAGGACCACTTTCGAGGATATATGGGCTTTGGCCACGTAGTGAACAGCCTGAGAAGTCGGCGATGCGGAGATTGAGATCGCTGTCCAATAGCATATTCGTGGGTTTCAGATCTGCGTGGATAACGTCGTGGGCATGGAGCATTGCGATGCCTTGTGCTGCCTGGAGAATCCACTGACAGCGTTTCTCTAACGTGACCGTTGCATGATTTTTTCGCAGATATGCCGCAAGGGACCCGCTAGGCATGTATTCTAGAGTCAGACAAGTATTGTCATCATCTTTGATGGAGTCGATTACACGAATAAGCCGCGGGTGCGGCGGGAGATGAGCGTATGTGTCGATCTCGCGTTGAAGTTGGTCTTTCTGAATCGAGCGCCAGAATGCGGGCATGTCTTTGACGATAGATTTGGTTACTCGAGTACCGCAAGCGCTGAGCTTGATAAGTCCTGTAGTTGTAATCAGTGGTTCCCGTTGCTATTGAAAAAGTTAGCTAGCCATAAATCAACATCCAGTGAAAAATGGGCAATTACTAGTTGGTCCCCCATCGATAATTCGTACTTGAACACCTCTGTAGATGTGAGATCTGCCATTTTGATAGGAAAATTGGTGCAGGCGATGCATTGCAGGGGGCAGTAGTTGTATTCAGATTCACTTGCGCGGCTTAGGCGATCTGGTTGACAGTTCGTACGGTATTGTTCAGATAGATAGATAGAGTTTATTACGCCCGGGAGAACGGATCTCATAGGGCCAGTGACTACGCTAAGCTGTCTCTTTTTACCCGCAATTCTTCCAGACCACCCAAAAGAGCC
>JADHKT010000255.1:0-13114 GCA_019925285.1 Graphium sp. VPRI43844 | reverse complement strand
TACCAGGAGAGAGCTTTCAGCTTTGGTTAAGCCCTGGTGGCGCTTCCGGATGGACTCGAGCGTCCACGCCGGATCCCGCGTGGCCGGCGCACTGGTGGGCTTCCCATCCACAGTCTGCTGCCAACGTCTTTTCCACTCTGCGAGCGTGGATTGCCATGTCCATCCCTGCAGGACGCCATCCATCGCCTCACACGGGTGTTGTCTGCTTGCTTATGTATTACTCCGTAGGTAGTACTTGTACAACCACAACTACTTCGACTAGTGTGGGGCCAAAGAAAAAAAAAAAAAAGTACATACCAAATATTTCTGACCTTTTTGACAGCCCTGCTCCATTACCGTTTCTTTGATTCCCTTCTTTGATTCCCTATCACTTTGTCTCCGTTTGGACCTGACGAGAAATAATGGCGCTGCCCTCGACCTCAGGAGAGGGCTTTTCAATTCTTCCCATTTCTATTCCACCAATCTCATCCTACCCTGTCGCCTCGGTTCACGAACTTCGCATCCGCAGAAATGCTCCCAAGATTCCCACTGAACACGACTCACGAAGCATATTTTTAAAGAACATCCCAGTGGACAGTACCGAGGCGCATTTCCGTGCCTTATTCGCCAGCCTCGTCGGCGCCGGAAAGTTCGAGACCATCACATTTGCCGATGACGATTCGGCTCCCCTCTCAGCAGAGCCTGCAGCTGCAGTCCGTGTGTCACAGTATGGCAAGAAGAGAAAGAGGGACGAACAAGAATTAGAGGAGCGTCGGAGAGAAGAAGAGGCAGCGGCTCTTCCACCAATATGGTCTCGCAAACTTAAAAAGAGCGGCAGCACGGCAATTGCCCTCTTTGCGGACGAGCGAAGTGTTCTCCTTGTTCTGAAGGCGGCCTCGAAGGCGCAGAGGAGCAAAAAGTACCCGGTTTGGGGAGAAGGGGTCTCGCAAAATACACCGAGCCTGGGCGCACCATGGGTCGCAACCCACATTGAACTCTGCCGAGCGGACAAGGGGGCCGTCCGAGACACGGTACATGCCTTCTTCAACGTCTTCAATCGCAAGGAAAAAGAGGCTGCTGAACTTGCCAAGAGACTGCGCAATGAGCCAGATGAGGACGGTTTCATCACAGTCACTCGTGGAGGACGCAACAACCCCGCCAATAAATTCGAGGCCGAAGCCGCTCGACAGCGCATGCTCGAGAAACAATCCAAGCAGAGAGCGGAACGTACGGGATTCTACAGATTCCAGCTCCGAGAGAGGCGAAAGGCCGAACAGGAAGAACTGGCCAAGAAGTTCGAGGAAGACAGGAAGAGAGTCAGCGCCATGAAGGAGAAGCGAAGCAAATTCAGGCCAGAGTCGTAGTGGACACAACCACCACAGACCATGGCATTGGCCATCAAAGCGTTTATACTCTCTTCTACCCGTACTTGTACAACCACATTGACAAATGCCTCGGTAAGTTCAACGCAGGATTTCTCCAGGATCGCTTTGCATACCAAACTCATGCTCGTACGTGATGACGCATGCGGGGCCAACTTAGTCCCAATACCTCTCAGTCCATTTGAGGATTGACGTTTGGGCTGATGCTGCCAAAATCCGCGTATTATCTTCTCAAACTATTCTGATTGTTGTGGATTTGGACACATATGGATTGATTCATAAAATCGTTGTGATGATTTGCTGACCAACCGCTGTAGGACCTTTCTATTAAGTTGTCGAATGATTCACGGACAGAGGTTCATTTCTTACGACAAACTGTCGAATGTATCACGATGACCGGCAGCGTGGTAAAGGCAGACGTATTACAACAGCCAGTGGGAATCAGAGGCGCCCAGGAGTTTCTAGACCAGGCATCCGTTCCATGCTGGCATTTTATGAAACTAAAGATGGACAAAGTTCTCGCTATTCGTCATTCCTAAGTACAGCCGCTCTGGACGTAAAGGGGCCAGGGCTCATCTGGTGGAACGAATTGGCCTGGAAAACAAAAGACACGACAGTCCTCAAAGTCACGGTGAGAATGCGGTGTGCTCAGTTGAATGAAAGACATGATATCGGATGAAGCATTCGATATGGTCATTCGCTGCATCAAGTGAAGCGGGCAAGAAGCCCTTGCAAGTAGAGGTACATGTGATTGGCGAGAGTACGGAGTACGGAGTAGAAAAAAAATTAATTTTGGGGGTACATTTGCAGACCACGAATTTGTACTGTATTGCTGGGGTAACCAAAGTACTCCTAAATAATCAGTACACACACACACAAACACACAAACCCCACACCACGCCAAACCATTTCCAGATGAAACAGATGAAAGAATGCCTCGATCGGTCCAAGCAATTTGTTGACAGTCCCCGAATTATTAATCTCTGCCCAAAGTTGAACCCGACACAGTATTCGTACTCCGGCAGACTCCGACTCCCATGCTCCCGAGCCGCGCTTCCGCTTCTCAAGCTTCGCAATTCAGTCCGTTCATCGCCATCGTTGTTCCTCGCTACCACCATGGCCGACGTCGAGAACCTTCGGACAGCATCGCTGTACATCAATAATCAACTGCTCTCTCGTGGTCTTATACGCGATGGGCAGAACATCGATTTTGCTGACCCTGGGAGGGGATCTGGGGGAACAGCGGCAACTATGGGCCGCATCATTAGTGTGGTCAATGATTTGATTCTACGGCGAGATGTGAGAATCCTACGACAACTTCACATTGTTAAAACATATCAGGCCTTGCTAATCTTTCCTCTTTTCCTCTTTTTGCGACTTCAGAAAGACGCAGAGAATAGAGAATCCCTATCTACCACGTTACGCACCCTGCGCGCCGAGAACCTACGACAAACAAGCGATATTACGCGATTAACAGAGAAACAAATTGAAACCCAAAGAAAACTCGACATAAGCCTCGCGCTGGAGGCGTCTCTCCAGAAGCAACTCAAGAGCGCTGAGGCTGCGGCGCGAGGTCTTAAGGACGAGATTGCCAAAGCACGATCTCTGGTGGCTCAGACCCGGTCCACATGCGCTGCGGATGTGCGACGACGCGACCGTCAAATCGAAGTGTTGAAGCGCCAAGTAACGGAAGCTGGACGCGCACGAGGCACTGCAAAAAGCCCGTCTGTGACGACGATCAATGTAACGGCCGGTATAGGGGCAGAAAAATCTCCTCGTGCACGTTTAGGTACAACGAATACTGAGAGCGATGCCTACGATTTACGCAGCGAAACGAACGAGTTTCTCACCGAGCTTGCTAAGGGCTTGAGTGAAGACAACGAGACTCTGGCGGCCCTGCTTCGACGCACGCGAGATTCCCTCAAAGAAATGAGCGGATGGGGTCAGGGGAATGAGGATGAATACGTCGAAAGCAACGACATGGCGACCGTGGCTTCCATAGAAGGGATTGAATCAGACTTGAATGCGATTCTCGAACATCTCAAGATGATCTTGACGAACCCATCATTTGTCCCTATTGAGGAAGTTGTCGTGCGCGAGGACGAGATCAGACGTCTCCGTGATGGTTGGCTCCAAATGGAAAGCCGGTGGCGTGAGGCCGTCCATCTCATTGACGGGTGGCGGCAACGGATGGCGACCAGCGGCCGGCCTGTCGATATGGAAGAACTCAAGATGGGTCTTCGATTGAGCCCTGTGCGGGTGCGCGATGTCGAAGAAACTCATGCCGCAGTGGGAGGAATGCGCCTCGAGGCCGTCCAAGAGGCGCAAGAGGAGGAGGAGGAGGAGGAGGAGGAAGAGGAGGAGGAGGCTGTCGATAATAAGGCTACCGACGGTCGTGCCATCTATCTTGTCTCGCCGTCGCCAGCTGAATCGCTACATCTCGTATCACAGCCGCCGGCCCTCGAGGAAGCCGAATCCGATTCCGAATCTAGCATCTATGACGAGGATGCCAACATTGACGATTATGACATAGACGAGCCTAATGTGGAAATTCTCCAAGAATCCGTGGCTTTCACGCAACTCTCAACACCCTCGCGAAACGGCAAAACCGCCGTCAACCATCAAGATCCAGTATCTCCACCGCTTCCGCCGCCGCCACAAATGAGCCCCCTCAAGGATTCGCCTGCAGCAGGGAACCGAAGGGGAGCCGGTGATTTCCTTGTGGCTGAAAAGGAAAATGTTAGAGCCAATGGCCGGCGCATGAGAGCAGACCACTCACCCACACGGACTGAAGTTACTTCACGCCCAAGGCCTGTGAGAGTTTCAGCATCCACCGTTTCAACTACGACAGTAGCCACGGCAAGAACAGAGGACCTTGCATCATCTTCATCCTCCCTTGACAGTATACTCCTCAATCACGCGCCAAAACCCACCGAACCTTCTCTCAAATCGTCACCAAAACGAGTCCCCATACACTCAGCAGTCAACGTTGCCCCAGAGAAGAAAAAGTGTCGTGCCCGCACAGAGAATCAATCCAGCTCCACGATTTCACAACATGATACTTTATCAAGTAGCGGAATAGCTTCTTCGGCCCGCAAAAATGTCGTTTCATCACGTCTACCCCTCCCACGCCCAACACCCTCAGCACCACCCCAAAGCCCCCTCACCATGGCAGCCATCGCTGCAAAACTGGCAGCCTCAGAACGCGAGGCTGATGCTGCGCGGGTACGAGCAAAACTCAAGGCCGCACGCCTCCACCGCACAGGCGGAGCACCTACAAAGCCATCTCTCGCGCCGCCAACGTCTGTCGAGGCTCCGACCCAACAAGTTGAAGAAGAGGACAAGCGGCCTCGGCACCAACGGCATGAAGACGATTATGTAGAGCTCAGTGCTCCAGAGATACAACAGGCTCCCTCGGAAGAGGAACCTGTGAAGAAGGATCCTGAATTAGTTGTCCCGAAGAGGAAGCGTGAGAAGAGGGCGGATCGAGTCGCTTCGCGGAGACGAAGTACTTTGAACCATCGGGAGCTTGAGGCGTTGATTGCTGGTTCTGGACCAGATGGCTCATGATGAACTGTAAATGAATGTGGCCTTTTTCTCTTCTCGCTGCATTTTAAAGTAGTTTCTTTTGGATATAGGGTTTAGACGAATGGTGCAAAATCCGCTGTGGGAGTAGTCATGGTCTATAATGCCCTTCTTTCTAGGGTGATGGCTTGGCTTATTGAATGATAGATGGTATCATGATGTTAATTTTATTTTATTTAATTTTATTCTCTTTTTCCGTTAAATATAACCTTACCATTCATTTACTCTTGTGCCCTCTTCGTAACCCCCTCAACTCTAAATATCAATATTATCATCTTCCAACTTGACAGGAAACTCGACAACCCGAGGCCCCCATTTCAACTCTACATTAAACGAAGACAGCGCAAAGGACCGCAAGTGGTCAAGCGGCATCCCCCGCACGCAATTTTGGTGTATGGTCTTGATCTTCGCCGCGCTGGTACTCAACAACTTTTCGATGAAGACGCCTACGAGTTCGGGTGGAATTTCCGCAACACGCAAGTCGACGATTTCGAGGTCGCGGAGGGAAGCTGCTAGCCTGGCTATTGTCTCAACTTCTTTAGAGTTGATGAAGTAGCGGTTTGGATCGCCGAATTGGCGGTTTGTGAAGACTAGTGTGAGAATTTTTATGCCTCTTTGGGAGCGCAGCCAGGAGAGCCGTTCCAGGTAATCGGACTTCTCCTCGAAGACGGGAATCGTAAGTTGGAGTTCTCGGAGGGTGCGGTTGGTGATTGATGTGCGGACTTCGCTTTCTATCATTGCTTCTAGGACGGTTCTTTGTGGTGAGGAGCTGAAGTTTGCGTCTGTGTGGCAGAAGCCGAGGTATTGGTCTACGTTGAAAATCTGGATTCTGTCCATTGCTTTAGGGGGGCCTTTGTGTGCTGTAGTTGTGAGGTAGGAGCGGTTGATTCGGGAGAGGGCGGGGAGGCATTGATCTAGTCTATCGATGCCGTGAATTACGAGGCAGCGGAAATCTTGTACGGCGAGGAGGGGTTGGATTTTATGGGGGTCGGAGAAAAGGAGTTTGTCGATTGTTGGAAAGTCTGGGGACATGAAGCATCGGAGCTTGGGCCACAGGTCGGCGTTCTCGAGGACTGTGCTTGGGGGAGGGAGGGATTGCGAGGGTCTGTTTCGATAGTTTTGCGTGCTTTTTAACCAGAGTTGTTCAAGGCTGGGGGTAGCTTTGGCAAGCGAGGCCTGTATTCCGGTGTGCGAATTAGCGATAAAGTTGGACAAGTGAAGGTATATCTCTATAGATATGTAGGAAAAGTCATTACTCACCAATCCATTCAAGGGAACCGGCATGGCTAGCTCGATAGCAAGCTTGAGATAACGAAGCTTAGGCGTTACTGGTAAAACAGTATCGGGAGTAATGATAAGGTTCGTGTTTGCGTTCATGTACTCGAGATTTGGCGCTGCCGCCATGAACGAAGCCAAGAGTTTCCACCCCGGATCTCTCGAGACGGTGGTAAAGGTGAGGTGAGTGAGGTGTTCTAATTGTAGGGGAAATCGATCAACATCATTGATGGCATCTCCGTTGATTTGGTAGAGAGTCAAACGCTTGATCATCCGGTAGCCGCCAAATAAGGCGCGGAAACGGCCAGAACTGAACTTGAACTTGTCCAGAAAGGGGATTGAGACCTCAGATAGGCCATAGCCGGCACGGCGGACGAGGAAATCGAGGGCTCGCGCGGAGGGTATTGCATCCTTTGGGTACTCGATTTTCCGCCACAACTCGGGCGAAGAGTGAAGGAAATCCCTCCATGCTTTGGATACACGCCGATAGATACTATTGAGATGGACAGCGTTAGCTCTGAGTGGTGGACTTCTTTATCGAAAACTCCTTTTTTTTTTCTTTCTTCTCTTTGCGTACCAGAGCTGTGCTACGTCGCAGTAGCTGAATATCATGAGGGCAATCTCTCTCGGCAGCTGAAGTATATCGCGGCGGAAAAGCCGGACATGGAGTATTTGGCGCATGGATAGCATTTGCTGTATGGTTTGGGCAGAGTAAATTAGATAGTCAGCCATCAAAATATGAATGTGTAAGCCTTACCTCGAATCTTGGGTCTCCTACAAGAAGCCTCTGTCGAGCCACGAGAACACCCACGCTGTAGGCCTTCCACGCAGCATGGTATTGGCTTTGTATTCGAAAGATTTTGGCTAAGCGTAAAAACCCCTGGTGAAGAGCATGAGTTGTTTGCTATCTTGAGCCGGGCGCTGCACATCGGGGCATCTGAGAGAGAAGCTCGGGGGTGTCACTGTACCGAAATAAACTCAGGGCATGCGGTAAGAGAGTTTACAGCATCACGCACGGCAGCCTTTGGTTGGTTGTTCGCCTCATGACAGGCAGCGCGGTAGTCGTAGGCTTTAAGATGTTCGCTGTTGTCGCACCGAGGAATGCGATTCTCGCCGGCGCAAGAGCATTCGCGTACGACCTCGCGGGCCAAGGCTTCAATATCGTCCTGGCCATCCCAGTCGCAATTCTTACACGTGCATGATGGCTCTTTTGAACGTCCCTCAAGACAAGGACATGACTGGATGGCCTACGCGCGTGACGTGTTAGTCACAAGAGGAATGATTGACTGGAATGATGGTCATGGTTTCCATATGGAGACTTTTGAATTTGAGTTCGTGGACTGAGATTTGCATCTCAAAGATACATACTCTGGAAAAGCAAGCTATTGCGAGTGCTAATTTCTGGGATTTGTAGGCCAAGACTCCTCTCTGGAAGTAGGAGTGGCCGGTGGTTTGTTCACCACATTGTACAAGTAGTTTAGCGGCCATTGCCTGAGGACGTGCAAGGAACACGACCGAGATGGTTCATCCTCGAGGATCACAAGAGACAAGAATTGCGGCTCGGTCTTATTTTGTACTTGTAGATTGTTGGAGTCCCCTGTGAGAGAAAAGGCACACCTTCATGATAAACAACTTGCCAGAGTTTCTGTCTCTGCCACCTGCCACTGTTGCTCAACGCGCGTTCTTGGTTCTTGGGGGGGGGGGTGATTTTCTGGCAGTCTGACAGCTGGCAAACAGACCGGCAAGAAACGCCTGGTCACGTGTGCCCAAGTTCAGGAAAGAGGGGAAAGAGGGAAAAGAGGGAAAAGAGGAAAGAGTGTGTTGAAGGGAATTTCCCACTTTGACCCTATTGTTTTTATTTTAGTGGAAATCTCAAGCAAATCTCCATCTCCACTTCGTCCTTTTCGTCTCTTTTTTCCCTCTCTTCTCAGCATTTCCCCCGCTCGCTCCGTCTTACCCCACACGCACCTCGATTCTCCTCATTTCCCCCTACTCCGTACGGAGTACTTCCTCTTTGCGTTTTCCTCCATGGACTTTGGGTAGGGTCTGGGGTTTCGAATCAGGGGGATGGGGATACGGAGTACATATTACACGTACGGAGTACACTGATGGAGCAGCCAAGAAAGTCTCCCCCCCTCTCGACCACTCGGGGTGTCGGCATCTCCTCACTTCCTCGAGATGGTCTCCATTTCGCCATTCCCTTTTCACAAGCTAGGCTCAATTTCACCTAGTGTACTCGCTTTCCCCAGATATGGGAGGGCCAAAGACCGAAAAGTAGTGAAACTACCACCAGCCTAAGGAAGACGGCGTATGCACTGTAAGCATTTACCAAACATTGGACGCACATTTGGCGACTCTTTTCCGGTAGCTCCTCGTCGCCAACTGCCGAGGATTGGTCAGGAGAACACACACAACCAACGAGAAGCACAACGGAGCCTCCCCGATGCCTTCGCTCTTTTGAACAGTGAACCGTTTCGACACACCCTTTTTTTACAAGTAATGGAATTCAGCCTCCAAAGAGGTCATTTAATTCATTTCAATTGTCTTCAACTTCTTGCACCTAGAACACCACCCCGCTGGTGCTAGGCCGCTTTACTCTGTTCCTCGGTGAAAATGTCACCCGAAGTGTCCAAAGTTGCCAAAAAGAGTCGCACCAGCCGAGCATCAATCAGTTGCGATCGCTGTCGCACAAGGAAAACAAAGGTTCGCTCCTCTTTATTTTGTTATATTCTTGTTTCCATAAATGGGGTCCGCCGTCCTAACGTATGTGCCTTGTTGCAGTGTACCAGGCCGAGTATGACGAACCATCGCCAAGCCAATCTTCAACCTCGAACCCACAGATGCCAATCTGACACAGGAGGACTAACTTGGAAAAAACAGCCCCCGACAGTACATGCGATGCCTGCCGAAATGCCAACGAAGAATGCAGAATAGACATCTCCAAGCGACGCCAAAAGCCCTTCTACTTTGTCTCAGAGGAAGAGTATCGCCTGCTTCACCAAATATGTAAACGAACTTTCCCCGGCCAGGACCTGTCAGTCGACAACCTACGACGCCTGGCATCTGGCGATGCGCCCGTAAACACCCCGCCACGAAGCAGCGTCGATTCATGCCAGTCGACACCCTCGATCTCCATCCCCACCAGAGAGGTGGAAATGCCCAATGCCGACATCACCGAACCGAATCCGAATCGTCCGCCTGATCACGACGACGTTGCGCTACCTGAAATCGTGAACCTACACCAGGATCTCGGTTGTCTCTTGGCGGATCCGCAAGGAGAATATCGTATGCTTCCCCTCCGGCTCCCCTCCCCCTCCACCAAGTAAATGATAGTATCATCTCATCTTCTGACACGCCAATGCAAACAAAGGCTATCTGGGTCCGGAATCTGGCGTAGGCTTCAATCGTGCAGTGATGTCCTGGGTACTGAACTCGACATCTCGCTCGACCGACAGACGAGATGTAGTAGAGTCCATGGTCAAAGCCAGGCTACCATCCGCAAAACAAACCTCCACGCCGGGCACCTCGTCAATTGACCCCACGCGGTTACCGTCTCGTGAAATTGTAATGTCGTGCTGTTCACGATACTTTCAAGACGTGCATTCGCTGTACTGGCTGTACACCTCGGAGGAATTTCACACCCGTATCGAGAACATGTTTTCGGGGTCGTCACGTACGCCGGAGACAGATTCTTGGTACTGCTTCATCCACAGCCTCGTTGCCCTGGGCGCACTGTCCCTCCCTGACCCGGACCTCGCACGCTCCTCGCTCCAAGTCGCAAAGCAGCTCGTGCCGAAAGTATGCGACGAAGCCGATCTAGACAGTATTCGGGCACTCATCATGCTGGTAAGTTTCACCGAGACTCCATTTCTACGTGGACTCGGGCCCTTTCAAGACCCTTTGTTCGATGCTGACATTCTCTCTCATCTGCGTCGTTTCCAGGCCCAAGCTCTCCAGTGCAACGGGTACATGAACACGGCATATGTGAATGTCGGTCTTGCTATTCGGATTTCGTTTTCTTTGGGGATTCATCTCGACAAGTATTCGGGCAATGGCAGTGTAGTTGCGAATTCATATGCTCGTCGACTGTGGTGGTCCCTCTTCTTGTTTGACCAAGACCTTGCCCTCCAATTGGGAAAGCCTTGCATGTCCGGCTCGTCCGAATCCTGTCCCTGGCAGCCCCCCCTCCCATCGGAACAGGTATTTGCTCACCCATGACCCACGTGAGCCAACCCTTGTGCTAAACTTTACGGTAGATTGTGAATCCAGGGGCCTATACTCCACACGAGTATCTCAAGCACTGCATTAGTTTGGCCAACTTGACAAAGAAAATGCGCCGCGATCTGTACGAGGGTCCAGTGCAGGAGGGCCAGAGATTAAGCCAATCCAAGTTCGACGACGCCCTCAAGTCTCTCAAGAGGTGGCAAGAGAGCTTACCGCAGCACCTCACTATCACATCATTCCTTCAGCCCCTCCATCGCAGGCCCGTCGCCATGCTTCACCTTCGGTACTGGAACCGCATAATACTGATCACGCGACCCTTCTTGCTCTGCAACCTCATCCGCCGCGACGAGCTCGTGGACCCGGGCAAGAAGCAGTTTTTCGACCGGCTATCGGGAATGTGCGTCTCGAGCGCACTTGCGTCACTCGAAATCTTTGAGGACATGATTTACCATGGTGTTGTGTCAGGGATGATTCTTCTTGACTTTTTCTTTGCTCTGCAGGTGCAACAAGCTCTCATGATTGCATCGACCGTTTATAGCGCAGAGCAATATTTCGGACCGGCCAAGCGGTGCATTCGAGTGTTGAAGGCCATTTCTCGGTACGGATGTGCGAAAATGCTATTACCGGAGACTCTCTTCCAACTACAACGGTACGGGCTGCTAAACGACGAGGAGGGTGATGTGGTATCTCCTCCGGAGCCTGCACACGAGCCATTAGTGGTCAACGAGGGTGAAATGGAGCAAAATGCGAGGTATGGTTTTCCTTCCGCACAGAGACGCATCTAGGAAGGAGAGTGTATGTGTTCATACTGACGATTAAACCATGATAGATTCCTGGAGGATGAGCAAGCGACTTTCGGTCGACCACTGACGGAAAATCTCGACTTTTTCGACTTTTCGCTGGACCAGAATTTCCTCGAACAGCTGATGGATATTTCAGGACCTTTTTCCACAAGTCCTCTATCCATGTAACTTTTCAAATTTTTCATGCCACTGTTGTTGCAATTTTGGGTTTTTTTCTTCTTTTTTTCTTTTCTTTTTCTTTTTCATTGATAATGATATCAAACATCGGAGTCCGGAGGATTTCAAAAAGGCAAAATATACCCACGTTCCTTTCGTTAATATAAGACGATGCTGTTATCAAGCGCATTATATCTACCTCTTCGATCAAGTAGTGTTCTTGTGGCCATGGTTTAACTTTGGTGAGCTCGAGGAGGCTTTGGCTACATGTTGGGCAAACAAAACTCGGTTTAATGTCCCGAGACTCATAAAGTCGGCGTCAACTATCCGATGTCCGATATAAGGATGGATAGTACTCATTGAAATATGTCTCCGCCATTTACGAATATCGGCTGCAAGGCCTGTCTTACGAAGTTTTGGAGCCCAGGTCTATGGTTTGTTTGTTCAATCAGATTTAGATCATTGAACATGGCTGGGAGCAATCCTTCTATACCCAACATCCTGGTCACAACACTTATACCCCTCTACAAGTACTCATTCCCGAGAAACCTCTTCAACGGCGTCTTGGGAGTGGTACTTGTCGTTCCTCTGTCGGTATTAAATCGCAAGTCCAGCTTTCGGGAGGTTGGCCGATGCCTCGTTAGATGTGGCTTACACCCGGCCTCCTACTATGCTCTAGACAATTTTGACATGATCACTGGCATGGAGCTTCTCGGGCCATCTACAGTCTGCGAGCCCCCAATGAGAGGCCGAGGCAACAGGCTACTCTAAACCGGGCCGCCTTTTGATGCAGGCCATCGGATGACAAACTGTTTAGAGACGATTGCACGAATCTTCTCGACTAGGGCGCCGAAGAGTCCGGGCCCGAAAGTGGAGATGGTCGCCCGGGAGAGGCCCGTGCCGGGGTATTGATGAGGGATGGACAACGCTAGGGGGATTGCATCCGGATTGGCCCTGCCTGCGAGATGAAGTTTCGGCCGACCCCAACTCCCGAGGAACACTCGGGATGCGGATCATTCGGGACAATGGTCCCGAGCACCGTATTAGCGAACTAAGACCAATTCTTCTAAGATGATACGGCTCTCCAGGCATCTCCTGCAAAACGCCTCGGAGCTATTCTAGGGCTTGGCCACTTCTTTGTGGCACTCTACATCCGTATTGACAACTCGTGAAGTCAGCATACACCCTCTTTTGCACATTATTATAAAACACTACCATGCTCTGCTACTGATAGCCCGGTCCTTGAGAAGGCATGTAGCCGATAGGGAAGCGGCCACAACCAATCTAGACACGCGCAGAGGCACGGCTGCACCTAGCGAGACATTACACTTCGGCCGTAGGTGCACGTAAATCTGTGCATTATTTGGCCCAATGCCGTTACATTGCAATTGTCCTACGTCTACGGAGTATTATCTAGTATCAATCTACGGAGTACTCCGTACACCTAAACAGGAACAAACCGTCTTTTTTCCTTCCCAAAAAGGGAAGCAAATCTCACTAATACTATTAATAGTCTGTGTGGGGACAATCATTCTCGTATTTATGGTAATAACTGTAGAGCTGCCTCTAGATCCTGTACGTCCTCCTATGTCTTCTAGAGGGGTATACAATGATCTGGTGAGGCTGCTTCTTGTCTCTTCTAAGTACAGTAGTTCGCGACTGTGCGCGAAAGCAGAGACTTTATGGTCCTGCGCACGGTCTTCCGGGGCA